>WNGS01004533.1:24449-46574 GCA_020271785.1 Procambarus virginalis
CTGACCTTTACCCTAAATGAGTCGGATATAAGGGAAGTTAAGTTGGAAGCCCCTTTGGGAATGAGTGCTCATAGTGTATGAGCTTTGAGTACCTGGTTGAGCTAGGAATTATCACCCCAAAAAGAACTGGGAACCAAAGGGCTGGCGTACCGAAAGGGAAACTCTGAGGAGATGAATAAATTCCTATGGATATACATTGGGACACAGAACTCGGAACCAAGTCCGTACAAGACAAAATGGACTATGTCACCCAAAAATGTCAGGTGGCTGTAAGCAGGTTTGTCCCAGCCCAACAGGAAAAAACAGAGAAGCAAAGGAAGAATCCGTGGTTTAATAGGGAATGTATGAAAGCAAAGGAGCTGAACAAAAGGGCATGGAGGAACTTCCGTAATAACAGAACACCAGAAAGTAGAGAGAGATACCAGAGAACCAGGAACGAGTATGTCAGTGTGAGAAGAGCAGCTGAGAAAAGGTATGAAACCGATATAGCTAATAAAGCCAAGACTGAACCAAAGCTACTACACAGTCACATCAGGAGGAAGACAACAGTGAAGGAACAGGTGATTAAACTTAGGGTGGAATTCGCATAATATGCGTTTTTAAGCAAGTTTTCTTGCTTTATGTTTTGTACTGAAACATTTGAATTTACCAATATTTTGACGTTAATCACTGTTTTTCTTCATGTGATTTAAACCAAAAATCAACGATTTAGGCAATATTTTGTCCTTTTTGAAACTTGTTAAGAATTTTTTGTTATTGTTATTAATTCATTGAATATACGATAAATATAATGGAACCCGTAATTGATTGAAAATACATATAAATACTTTATTTTCAATCAACCATTTGTTCTTCGTTATAATAGTGAGTAAAATATTGATTAGAGGAGCAAACCTGTTTTTATTCCATATTTCGGCGTTCAGCCCGATTAGAGCAGTTTTACGTGTACATCTTCTCTCGGTAATGTAATGGAAAATCACGAATATTTTAGTAAATTCTATTGAAAACACACTGATTTATATAATTTGTACAGAAAACAACATTTCATATGCCCTTTATTAGTCTAAATAACACGAAACTTCGCTGAATGATTAAAAGTACAAATCGATAAGATGATAGAATAGTGACTTTTTCACGTTTTTTTCATGTGCGATTTTCAGCAAAAATGTTCGAATTTACTAATAATAGGATACTACTTCATTTTTCTCGCGATATGTAATTTGGCCTACAAATCTCATAATTTCGCATAAATTGCGTTTTTATGCAATTTTCATGCATTATGTTGTGTACTGAAAACCTTCGAATTTAGCAATATATTCACGCATATTATTCTGTTTTTCTTTATGCGATTTAACCAAATATCAACGATTTCGGCAGTATTTTGTCCTTTTTACTTTTTTTAAGAATTTTTAGTTTATTGTTATTAATTCATTGAATATACGATATATATGATGCTAACCCGTTACAAATACTGTAAATATATTATAAATACTTTATTTTCAGTCAACCATTTGTACCTCTTTATAATAGTGAGAAAAATATTGATTAGGAGAGTAATCCTGTTTTTATTGCATATTTCGACGTTTCAGCCGGATTAGAGCAGTTTTACGTGTACATCTTCTCTCGGTAATGTAAATGGAAAATCACGAATATTTTAGATAATTCTAATGAAAACACATTGATTTTTATAATTTGTACTGAAAGCAACATTTTCATATGCCCTTTTAATGGTCTAAGTAACACGAAACCTCGCTGAACGATTAGAAGTAAAAATCGCAAAACATGGTAATAGAGTGACTTTTTTTCCACGTTTTTTCATGTTCGAATTTACTAATAACTGGATACTACTTCATGTTTTCTCGCGATATGTAATTTGGCCTACAAATCTCAGAATTTCGCATAATATTGCGTTTTTAAGCAAGTTTTCTTGCATTATGTTTTGTATTGAAAACCTTCGAATTTAGCAATATTTTGACGTATATTATTCTGTTTTTCTTTGCGATTCAAACCAAATATCAACGATTTCGGCAATATTTTGTCCTTTTTCAAACTTTTTTGGAATTTTTAGTTTATCGTTATTAATTCATTGAATATACGATATATATGATGCAATCCCGTAATTGATTGCAAATACATTATAAATACTTGATTTTAAATCAACCATTTGTACCTCGATATAATAGTGAGAAAAATATTGATTAGGAGAGCAATCCTGTTTTTATTGCATATTTCGGCGTTTCAGCCTGATTATAGCAGTTTTACGTGTACATCTTCTCTCGGTAATGTAAATGGAAAATCACGAATATTTTAGTTAATTCTATTGAAAACACATTGATTTATATAATTTGTACAGAAAACAACATTTTCATATACCCCTTTAATAGTCAAAATAACACGAAACTTCGCTGAATGATTTAAAGTACAAATCGATAAGATGATAAAATAGTGACTTTTCCACATTTTTTCATGTGTGATTTTCAGCAAAAAATATTCGAATTTACTAATAATTTTATACTACTTCATGTTTTCTCGCGATATGTGATTGGCCTACAAATCTCAAAATTTCGCATAATATTGCGTTTTAAGCAAGTTTTCTTGCATTATGTTGTGTACTGAAAACCTTCGAATTTAGCAATATTTTCACGTATATTATTCTGTTTTTCTTTATGCGACTTAAACCAAATATCCACGATTTCGGCAATATTTTGTCCTTTTTTATTTTTTTTTAAGAATTTTAGTTTATTGTTATTAATTCATTGAATATACGATATATATGATGCTAACCCTTCACAAATACTGCAAATATATTATAAATACTTTATTTTCAGTCAACCATTTGTACCTCTTTATAATAGTGAGAAAAATATTGATTAGGAGAGTAATCCTGTTTTATTGCATATTTCGACGTTTCAGCCGGATTAGAGCAGTTCATGTTTTCTCGCAATATGTGATTTGGCCTACAAATCTCAAAATTTCGCATAATATTGCTTTTTTAAGCAAGTTTTCTTGCATTATGTTTTGTACTGAAAACCTTCGAAATTAGCAATATTTTGACGTATATTATTCTGTTTTTCTTTGCGATTCAAACCAAATCTCAACGATTTCGGCAATATTTTGTCCTTTTTCAAACTTTTTAGGAATTTTTAGTTAATTGTTATTAATTCATTGAATATACGATATATATGATGCAATCCCGTAATTGATTGCAAATACATTAGAAATACGTGATTTTCAATCAACCATTTGTACCTCGATATAATAGTGATAAAAATATTGATTAGGAGAGCAATCCTGTTTTTATTTCATATTTCGACGTTTCAGCCGGATTAGAGCAGTTTTACGTGTGCATCTTCTCTCGGTAATGTAAATGGAAAATCACGAATATTTTAGTTAATTCTAATGATATCACATTGATTTTTATCATTTGTACTAAAAACAGCATTTTCATATGCCCTTTTAATGGTCTAAATAACACGAAACCTCCCTGAACGATTAGAATTAAAAATCGCAAAACATGGTAATATAGTGATTTTTTCCACGTTTTTTCATGTAGTGTGTGTTTAGGCAAAAATATTCGAATTTACTAATAATTTCATACTACTTCATGTTTTCTCGCGATAAGCGATTTGGCCTACAAATCTCAGAATTTCGCATCATATTGCGTTTTTAAGCAAGTTTCCTTCCTTTATGTTTTGTACTGAAAACCTTCGAATTTAGCAATATTTTGACGTTAATCATCCTGTTTTTCTTCATGCGATTTAAACCAAAAATCAACGATTTCGGCAATATTTTGTCCTTTTTGAAACTTGTTAAGAATTTTTTGTTTATTGTTATTAATTCATTGAATATACGATAAATATAATGCAAACCCGTAATTGATTGAAAATACAATATAAATACTTTATTTTCAATCAACCATTTGTTCCTCGTTATAATAGTGAGTAAAATATTGATTAGAGGAGCAAACCTGTTTTTATTGCATATTTCGGCGTTTCAGCCCGATTAGAGCAGTTTTACGTGTACATCTTCTCTCGGTAATGTAAATGGAAAATCACGAATATTTTAGTTAATTCTATTGAAAACACACTGATTTATATAATTTGTACAGAAAACAACATTTTCATATACCCTTTAATAGTCTAAATAAAACGAAACTTCGCTGAATGATTTAAAGTACAAATCAATTAGACGATAAAATAGTGTCTTTTTCACGTTTTTTCATGTGTGATTTTCAGCAAAAATGTTCGAATTTATTAATAATAGGATACTACTTCATGTTTTCTCGCGATATGTAATTTGGCCTGCAAATCTCATAATTTCGCATAAAATTGCGTTTTTATGCAAATTTTCATGCATTATGTTGTGTACAGAAAACCTTCGAATTTAGCAATATATTCAAGCATATTTTCTGTTTTTCTTTATGCGATTTAAACCAAATATCAACGATTTCGGCAGTATTTTGTCCGTTTTTATTTTTTTTAAGAATTTTTAGTTTATTGTTATTAATTCAATGAATATACGATATATATGATGCAAACCCGTTATAAATACTGCAAATATATTATAAATACTTTATTTTCAATCAACCATTTGTACCTCTTTATAATAGTGAGAAAAATATTGATTAGGAGAGTAATCCTGTTTTCATTGCATATTTCGACGTTTCAGCCGGATTAGAGCAGTTTACGTGTACATCTTCTCTCCGTAATGTAAATGGAAAATCACGAATATTTTAGATAATTCTTATGAAAACACATAGATTTTTATAATTTGTGCTGAAAGCAACATTTTCATATGCCCTTTTAATGGTCTAAGTAACATGAAACCTCGCTGAACGATTAGAAGTAAAAATCGCAAAACATGGTAATATAGGGACTTTTTTTTTGACATTAAAATATTGATTAGAGGAGCAAACCTGTTTTTATTGCATATTTCGGCGTTTCAGCCCGATTAGAGCAGTTTTACGTGTACATCTTCTCTCGGTAATGTAAATGGAACATCACGAATATTTTAGTTAATTCTAATGAAAACACATTGATTTTATAATTTGTACTGAAAGCAACATTTTCATATGCCCTTTTAATGGTCTAAGTAACACGAAACCTCGCTGAACGATTAGAAGTAAAAATCGCTAAAGATGGTAATAGTGACTTTTTTCCACGTTTTTTCATGTTCGAATTTACTAATAACTGGATACTACTTCATGTTTCTCGCGATATGCAATTTGGCCTACAAATCTCAGAATTTCGCATAATATTGCGTTTTTAAGCAAGTTCTCTTGCATTATGTTGTGTACTGAAAACCTTCGAATTTAGCAATATTTTCACGTATATTATTCTGTTTTTCTTTATGCGATTTAAACCAAATATCAACGATTTCGGCAATATTTTGTTCTTTTTGAAACTTTTTAAGAATTTTTAGTTTATTGTTATTAATTCATTGAATATACGATAAATATGATGCAAACCCGTAATTGATTGAAAATATAATATAAATACTTTATTTGCAATCAACCATTTGTTATTCGTTATAATAGTGAGTAAAATATTGATTAGAAGAGCAAACCTGTTTTTATTGCATATTTCGGCGTTTCAACCCGATTAGAGCAGTTTTACGTGTACATCTTCTCTCGGTAATGTAAATGGAAAATCACGAATATTTTAGTTAATTCTATTGAAAACACATTGATTTATATAATTTGTACAGAAAACAACATTTTCATATACCCTTTTAATAGTCTAAATAACACGAAACTTCGCTGAATGATTTAAAGTGCAAATCGATAAGATGATAAAATAGTGACTTTTTCACGTTTTTTCATGTGTGATTTTCAGCAAAAAAATTTTCGAATTTACTAATAATTGGATGCTACTTCATGTTTTCTCGCGATATGTAATTTGGCCTACAAATCTCAGAATTTCGCATAATATTGCGTTTTTACGCAAATTTTCTTGCATTATGTTGTGTACTGAAAACCTTCGAATTTAGCAATATTTTCACGTATGTTTTTCTGGTTTCTTTATGCGATTTAAACCAAATATCAACGATTTTAGCAATATTTTGTCCTTTTTTATTTTTTTTAAGAATTTTTAGTTTATTGTTATTAATTCTTTGAATATACGATATATATGATGCAAACCCGTAATTGACTGCAAATACATTATAAATACTTTATTTTCAATTAACCATTTATACCTCTTTATAATAGTGAGAAAAATATTGATTAGGAGAGTAATCCTGTTTTTATTGCATATTTCGACGTTTCAGCCGGATTAGAGCAGTTTTACGTGTACATTTTCTCTCGGTAATGTAAATGGAAAATCACGAATATTTTAGTTAATTCTAATGAAAACACATTGATTTTTATAATTTGTACTGAAAGCAACATTTTCATATGCCCTTTTAATGGTCTAAGTAAAACGAAACCTCGCTGAACGATTAGAAGTAAAAATCGCAAAACATGGTAATATAGTGACTTTTTTCCACTTTTTTTCATGTAGTGTGTTTTTAGGCAAAAATATTCGAATTTACTAATAATTTCATACTACTTCATGTTTTCTCGCGATATGTGATTTGACCTACAAATCTCAAAGTTTCACATAATATTGCGTTTTTAATCACGTTTTCTTCCTTCATGTTTTGTACTGAAAACTTTCGAATTTAGCAATATTTTGACCTCTATCATCCTGTTTTTCTTTGTGCGATTTAAACCAAATATCAACGATTTCGGCAATATTTTGCTATTTTTAAACTTTTTAAGAATTTTTATTTTATTGTTAATAATTCATTGAATATACGATATTTTGAAAACTGCAGGGAGTATTTGGCCAAAATGTCATCCTTCGCCGCTATAATTTATTGACATATTTTCGGTATAAAAAGTCGTAATTTCAAACTGCGAACACGTGCAGAGAGCCAGAATTTGGCTCCAAAATATGGCTCAAGCGTCGAATTTGGGATGTTTGGGACATCTTTTGGGATGTTTGGGACATCTGTTTGGGACATTGTACATCTTCTCTCGGTAATGTAAATGGAAAATCACGAATATTTTAGTTAATTCTATTGAAAACACACTGATTTATATAATTTGTACAGAAAACAACATTTTCATATGCCCATTTATTAGTCTAAATAACACGAAACTTCGCTGAATGATTTAAAGTACAAATCGATAAGATGATAAAATACTGACTTTTTCCATGTGTGATTTTCAGCAAAAATGTTCGAATTTACTAATAATAGGATACTACTTCATGTTTTCTCGCGATATGTAATTTGGCCTACAAATCTCATAATTTCGCATAAAATTGCGTTTTTATGCAAATTTTCATGCATTATGTTGTGTACTGAAAACCTTCGAATTTAGCAATATATTCACGTATATTATTCTGTTTTTCTTTATGCGATTTAAACCAAATATCAACGATTTCGGCAGTATTTTGTCCTTTTTTATTTTTTTAAGAATTTTTAGTTTATTGTTATTAATTCATTGAATATACGATATATATGATGCTAACCCGTTACAAATACTGCAAATATAATATAAATACTTTATTTTCAGTCAACCATTTGTATCTCTTTATAATAGTGAGAAAAATATTGATTAGGAGAGTAATCCTGTTTTTATTGCATATTTCGACGTTTCAGCCGGATTAGAGCAGTTTTACGTGTACATCTTCTCTCGGTAATGTAAATGGAAAATCACGAATATTTTAGTTAATTCTATTGAAAACACATTGATTTATATAATTTGTACAAAAAACAACATTTTCATATACCCCTTTAATAGTCTAAATAACATGAAACTTCGCTGAATGATTTAAAGCTCCTTCGGTGCTCCAATGCAGGACAGAAGTGACATTTCAGAACCTTGCCTTTACTGCACAAACAGGTCAGGATCAGGAAGCGGCTCTGTTGAAAAGCCAACCTTCAGGAAGATTAATTAAGACTTTAGAACCGAGATGTGAGGGTGTCTTCTTATGCTCTCGTTTTAAGGGAGGAGTTAGGTTTCAGGAACTCTCTCAACGGGAAATGTAATTACGGCCGTAGGAAGCATAGGAAGGAGCCAACTCCTTACAGGAAATGGGGCTCTTTAAAACACAATTCGGAAACGAGTGCTCAGAATAAAGTAAAAGAATAAAAACAGTAGGTCAGTTACTGGAAGGCATAGGTCCAATTGCTTTCCCTTGGAATCCCGGGTGTAAGATGTGTGGAAAGTGTTGTTCTGCCAAGGAAGGAACCATAACCAAGGAGCAGCACTCATGTGTGAGAACTATTATTAGGGTTACTCCCTAGGAGTGATTCTTAGAAGAAGACAAAAAACTGCAGTGTAGCGTATAGTGTAAATAAATCGTGATCAGTTCAGTGCACAAAAACCTCATCATTCAATCATAACCCTCAACGTTCAATCACGAGAATTAGACCAACCAATACCATCATGTCAGTATGGGCCTGGGTTTGGCTCAGCCCTGAGCCGGGCCGGGCCCGGACCCAGGGCCCAGCACTTGGCCCAGAGTCCAACTTATGGTGGACCGACAACGGCCTGAGGTGGGAGTGGGGCGACCAACCACCACCCCACTCAGGCCAAACCAGTTCCCCTCCCTCTCACAAACCCACCCACCTCTACCTACCACAATGACTTTGACCTTACCTCACCATCCATATCCCCTAATGCCTCACAGTCAACCAGCTCTCCTGCCTCCCACCCAACCTCCCTTCTACCCAACCAACTACTCTCCTCCTCACCCACCAACCACTCCCCCCCTCCTCATCCACCAACCACTCCCCCTCCTGACCCACCAACCACTCCCCCCTCCTCATCCACCAACCACCCCCTCCTCATCCACCAACCAACATTTCACTAGGTCCAGACAACACAATCCCGCCCAAAATGGAAGCAATGATTACCCTCGTGATACAAAATCACTCATACATTCAAGAAGTAATAAAGAAGCAAAATAAACTTGAGAATGCCCTGCGTACAATTCCGAAGAACCAGGAGGCCATACTCCAAATGCTGCAGGATCAGAGGTCGTCTCGGGAGAGTATAGCAAGCTGCAATTTGGTGCATGGTGATACAACATGTGGAGTCAAGACACACAACAGCACACACAGTGATACCATTGCCTCAGTGAACACATCAACCCTAATGAACACATCAAGACCAATGAACACAACACCATAAGTAAACACACTAACACTAATAGACACATCTACACCAGTGTATACAACAACACCAGGGAACATACAAACACTAGTGACCACAACACCACTGACCACTGGTACCAATACACACAGTAACACCAGTACATAACGGTGGTGCAACACCACATACAACACCACCAGTGCACACACTCCCACCAGTAACAACACCGCACACAGCACATCTGACGACCAACACCCCCGCAATGGGGGGTGTTGGTCAACTACAGTGAAGGAAATCTCACTATCCTACAATGGAACTGTAACGGAGTTCGCTGTAAATTTAATGACATAATACAATACGTTCGTGAACACCAAACTGACGTCATAGTGCTACAGGAGACACTGGTGGGTGATGACTTCAACCCAAGGTTCAGCGGTTATCACAAGTTGTCCCTGCCCACTGGGGATAGGAAACGGGGTCTTATTACTTATGTCAGTAACACCATACCTGCACAGATTATTGATGATTTTCACATGGGGAATAAGTATGAATCACTGGGGAAACTCTTCACTCAAACAATAATGCCCTACATATAATCAACTAATATGTGCCACATTGACCCTTACTAACGAAGAACCTACCCTGCTGGTTGGTGACCTTAATGCCAGACACCCACACTTTGATGCCAACTGTCAGCCCAGTGTCACTGGACGGAAACTGTCACTCTATGTTAGAGGAAGTGAAAACCTTTGGGTTTTGGGTGATGAACAGTCAACTCAACTCAGAGGAGGAAGATTAGACTGCTCTCCTGCTGAATGCACATGACACGGATGCCAGTACACACATTGTACATAGTTTGTGTTGTGACCACTGGGCACTGATTACCACCATCGACATGAGCAAGAGAAAAAAAGAGAAAAATAAAAGAAAAAGGTTATCACTCGGACTGGATATGAGGCCGCACTTCAAATAAGATGAAGTGTTTTGAAGTGTACAAATCCACAAGGGCCGTGACGAGGATTCGAACCTGCGTCTGGGAGCATTCCAGACCAACCCGTCCTCGCAAATTTGTATAGTCAATATTGACTTATTAGTTACCTGCATAGGTGACATACTAAACATAATAGTTTCCCTTGAAAAGCTTCATAGAAAACACCGACCTTACCTAACCTACTTAGTATGTTAAAATAAGCATCTTATAGCTTCATAATTACAATTGTTACTTAACCTATTATAGGTATAGGTTAGGTAATAATTGTAATTACGAAGCAATAAGATGCTTATCTTAACATACTAAGTAGGTTAGGTAAGGTCGGTGTTTTCTATGAAGCTTTTGAAGGGAAACTATTATGTTAAGTATGTCACCTATGCACATATTTAATAAGTCAATATTCACTATACGAATTTGCGAGGACGGGTTGCCCAGACACTGCCTTAATCGACTGAGCTACAACAGGGTTAAGAAGAGTTGAAACAGAAGTTCTACTGAAGTTACTGGGTACCGTAGCCTCTCCGAGGCACAAATCAGGATTTTACACAACTCCCCCCAGCACCAGAGCTATGTCAATAGGCCGTTTTCCCTCTTCACCCTTACATCATTACACACAGAGTTCACACTAACGTGATGCATCAAATGAACAAATCCAAATGAACAAAAAAATCCTGGTTTGTGCCTCGGAGAGGATACAGGATCCAGGAAGTTTAGTAGAACTTTGATTTCAACTCTTTTTAACCCTGTCGTAGCTCAGTCGATTAAGGCAGTGTCTGGGATACTCCCGGACGCAGGTTCGAATCCTCGTCACGGCCCTTGTGGATTTGTTCATTTGATGCATCACGTTAGTGTGATCTCTTTATGTAGTTTTGAAGTGTACTCCACTTCAAAACTTGTTCACGGAATACCAAATCCCAGAAGACATTGATACTTTTGTTGATGACCTTAATAACTAAATTGAGAGCTGTCTCAGAGTTACACTCCAAACGACTGGGCGCAGTAACCCTCAGAAGAAGAAAATAAAATGGTATGAGAACGATTACATAATGATGATCAATGCAAATGTATGAAGCTTGAGTAGAGAGTACCGGAGATATTCCACTGAAAGCAACCAAGAGCTGTTTAAAACTGCGTCAAGTTGCCACGGAAGAGAAGATTAAAGGGCGGGAAAGACAATGGCTTGAATTCATTAGCTCTATCAAGACAAGTGAGGGCAAAAATTCAGAAAGCTAAGGGGAGCAGAACCCGGCCCGCGGCTCACTCAAGTGTAAGGCTGAGGAACTAATCCACAAGTGGTGTGATGCAGAATCATCCTCCTCCTTCCTCCCTGCAGAAGTAAGCAGCGAACAGCTCCTGCGACATAATGACAGAAGAATTAGGATTACAAGAACACTGTCTAGTGATGACGAGTATGGGCAACCAATCACAGCCCGTCTAATAACAAACGTTCCATCTACCAACAAACGTTCCATCTGCCAACAAACGTTCCATCTGCCAACAACGTTCAGTCTACCAAAAAACGTTCAGTCTATCAAAAAACGTCCAGTCAAATAACAAGCACTGTGTTGTCAACAAACGTTCCGTCTACCAACAAACGTTCCGTCTACCAACAAACGTTCCGTCTACCAACAAACGTTCCATCTACCAACAAACATTCCGTCTACCAACAAACGTTCCGTCAAATAAGCGTTCCATCTACCAACAAACGTTCCAGCTACCAACAAACGTTCCATCTATCTATCCTCAATTTGCTAAGGCAGACAGGAACCTATTTACCCTCAGTGCTGCTCTCTCTGACCTCTCCTCTCCCTCGCTCTCTCCTCCTTTTTCATGACACCGTCTTTGACGCTGCCCTCCGCTTTATTCCTCGCTCTTCCTCTCGGGGCCCACGGAAGTGCGTTCCCTGGTGGAATACAGACTGTGCTCGGGCTGTCCGCTGTGAGCATGCAGCCTGGCAGAGACACCGCCGCTGGCAGACGGCCGATTCTTTTCTTTTATTTCGGAAGGCGAGTGCCATGGCCCATTAATACGGCTAAACGTGAACGTTGGGCATCTTATGTCTCCACCATTACATCCGAAACTCCTCTGACGCAGATCTGGAAGCGTATTCGCAAGATAGCGGGTTAGTTCGTTCCCGATGTCTCACCGGTCCTCCATCTCCGTGGTACTCTTGTGGTGGATCCTTTACAGGTCGATACCGAACTGGGTTCCCACTTTTCTTCTGTTAGCTCTGGTTTTCATCTTCCCCAATCTTTCCTTCTTTGTAAACCTGTCTTTGAATCTTGTCATTTGGATTTCTGTATTCGTCTTCGCCTTCCCTATAACGATTCCTTCTCTCTCTCTGAACTTTGGTGTGCCCTGGCTCTCTGCGGTTCTACGGCGGCGGGCTCTGATGGCATTCATTATGAGATGCTTCACCATCTCCCTCCATGCACGTCTCAGTATTTACTGAGTCTGTATAATGGGATCTGGGAGTCGTCGTCAGTCCCTGAGGACTGACAGGATACCGTTGTCCTCCCTGTTCGCAAACCAGGGTCTCTGGGAACATCCCCTAAGGACTTTCACCCTATTGCCCTCACAAGTTGTGTCTGCAAACTCTTTGAACGTATGGTTAATGTTCTTGTGATGTGGTTCTTAGAACACTATCACCACCTTTCCCCTTCTCAATTTGGTTTCCGCAAGTGCCGCAGCACAACAGGTGTTCTGGTGAACTTGGAGGTCTATATTCGAACTGCTTTTGCTGCGAAGACCCCCGTTGTTACAGTCCTTTTTGACCTGGAAAAAAGGTCATATTTTATCCCACTTCATTCTTTCGGCCTTCGTGTTCATCTCCCTCTCTTTCTCCGCACCTTCCTCTCTCGTCATTCCTTTCGGGTGAGGCTTGGTACCGCTCTCTCTGCCTCTTTTCAGCAATACGAAGGTGTGCCCCGGGTAGTGTTCTGAGCACTACTCTTTTTCTTGTTGCCCTCAATGGTCTTCTTTACTCTCTTCCTTCAGGCGTCTTCAACGCTCTCTTTGTCGACGATCTTACCCTTTACTGTTAGGGTGATGATTCGCCTCTCTTTCAATGCTGGCTTCATCTTGCTATTGATGCTGCATCGTCTTGGGCCACCGATCATGGCTTCAGGTTCTCTACGTCTAAGACTTGTGCTGTGACTTTTACTCGGAAGCGTGTCGTTCTTCGTCCTTCTCTGTCGCTTTATGGTCACCCCATTGTGAACAAGGATTCCGCTAAGCTTTGGGGTTGATTTTTGACACTCTTTTGTCCCTATATCTCTTACCTCCATGTTGANCCCTTTAATAGTCTAAATAACACGAAACTTCGCTGAATGATTAAAGTACAAATCGATAAGATGATAAAATAGTGACTTTTTCACATTTTTTTCATGTGCGATTTCAGGAAAATGTTCGAATTTACTAATAATAGGATACTACTTCATGTTTTCTCGCGATATGTAATTTGGCGTACAAATCTCATAATTTCGCATAAAATTGCGTTTTTATGCAAATTTTCTGCATTATGTTGTGTACTGAAAACCTTCGAATTTAGCAATATATTCACGCATATTATTCTGTTTTTCTTTATGCGATTTTAAACCAAATATCAACGATTTCGGCAGTATTTTGTCCTTATTGACTTTTTTAAGAATTTTTAGTTTATTGTTATTAATTCATTGAATGTACGATATATATGATGCTAACCCGTTACAAATACTGCAAATATATTATAAATATTTTTTTCAGTCAACCATTTGTACCTCTTTATAATAGTGAGAAAAATATTGATTAGGAGAGTAATCCTGTTTTTATTGCATATTTCGACTTTTCAGCCGGATTAGAGCAGTTTTACGTGTACATCTTCTCTCGGTAATGTAAATGGAAAATCACGAATATTTTAGTTAATTCTAATGAAAACACATTGATTTATATATTTGTACTGAAAACAACATTTCATATGCCCTTTTAATGGTCTAAATAACACGAACCTCGCTGAACGATTAGAAGTAAAATCGCAAAACATGGTAAATAGAGTGACTTTTTTTCCACGTTTTTCATGTTCGAATTTACTAATAATTGGATACTACTTCATGTTTTCTCGCGATATGTAATTTGGCCTACAAATCTCTCAGATTTCGCATAATATTGCGTTTTTAAGCAAGTTTTCTTGCATTATGTTTGTACTGAAAACCTTCGAATTTAGCAATATTTTGACGTATATTATTCTGTTTTTCTTTTGCGATTCAAACCAAATATCAACGATTTCGGCAATATTTTGTCTTTTTCAAACTTTTTAAGAATTTTTTGTTTATTGTTATTAATTCATTGAATATACGATATATATGATGCAAACCCGTAATTGATTGCAAATACATATAAATACTTATTTTCAATCAACCATTTGTACCTCGTTATAATAGTGAGAAAATATTGATTAGAGGAGCAAACCTGTTTTTATTGCATATTTCGGCGTTTCAGCCCGATTAGAGCAGTTTTACGTGTACATCTTCTCTCGGTAATGTAAATGGAAAATCACGAATATTTTAGTTAATTCTATTGAAAACACATTGATTTATATAATTTGTACAGAAAACAACATTTTCATATACCCCTTTAATAGTCTAAATAACACGAAACTTCGCTGAATGATTTAAAGTACAAATCGATAAGATGATAAAATAGTGACTTTTTCACGTTTTTTCATGTGTGATTTTCAGCAAAAAATGTTCGAATTTACTAATAATTTTATACTACTTCATGTTTTCTCGCGATATGTGATTTGGCCTACAAATCTCAAAATTTCGCATAATATTGCTTTTTTAAGCAAGTTTTCTTGCATTATGTTTTGTATTGAAAACCTTCGAATTTAGCAATATTTTGACGTATATTATTCTGTTTTTCTTTGCGATTCAAACCAAATATCAACGATTTCGGCAATATTTTGTCCGTTTTCAAACTTTTTTGGAATTTTTAGTTTATTGTTATTAATTCATTGAATATACGATATATATGATGCAATCCCGTAATTGATTGCAAATACATTATAAATACTTGATTTTCAATCAACCATTTGTACCTCGATATAATAGTGAGAAAAATATTGATTAGGAGAGCAATCCTGTTTTTATTGCATATTTCGACGTTTCAGCCGGATTAGAGCAGTTTTACGTGTACATCTTCTCGCGTTAATGTAAATGGAAAATCACGAATATTTTAGTTAATTCTATTGAAAACACATTGATTTATATAATTTGTACAGAAAACAACATTTTCATATACCCCTTTAATAGTCTAAATAACACGAAACTTCGCTGAATGATTTAAAGTACAAATCGATAAGATGATAAAATAGTGACTTTTTTCACGTTTTTTCATGTGTGATTTTCAGCAAAAAATGTTCGAATTTACTAATAATTTTATACTACTTCATGTTTTCTCGCGATATGTGATTTGGCCTACAAATCTCAAAATTTCGCATAATATTGCTTTTTTAAGCAAGTTTTCTTGCATTATGTTTTGTATTGAAAACCTTCGAATTTAGCAATATTTTGACGTATATTATTCTGTTTTTCTTTGCGATTCAAACCAAATATCAACGATTTCGGCAATATTTTGTCCTTTTTCAAACTTTTTAAGAATTTTTAGTTTATTGTTATTAATTCATTGAATATACGATATATATGATGCAATCCCGTAATTGATTGCAAATACATTATAAATACTTGATTTTCAATCAACCATTTGTACCTCGATATAATAGTGAGAAAAATATTGATTAGGAGAGCAATCCTGTTTTTATTGCATATTTCGGCGTTTCAGCCTGATTATAGCAGTTTTACGTGTACATCTTCTCTCGGTAATGTAAATGGAAAATCACGAATATTTTAGTTAATTCTATTGAAAACACATTGATTTATATAATTTGTACAGAAAACAACATTTTCATATACCCCTTTAATAGTCTAAATAACACGAAACTTCGCTGAATGATTTAAAGTACAAATCGATAAGATGATAAATAGTGACTTTTTTCACGTTTTTTCATGTGTGATTTTCAGCAAAAATTTTCGAATTTACTAATAATTTTATACTACTTCATGTTTTCTCGCGATATGTGATTTGGCCTACAAATCTCAAAATTTCGCATAATATTGCTTTTTTAAGCAAGTTTTCTTGCATTATGTTTTGTATTGAAAACCTTCGAATTTAGCAATATTTTGACGTATATTATTCTGTTTTTCTTTGCGATTCAAACCAAATATCAACGATTTCGGCAATATTTTGTCCTTTTTCAAACTTTTTAAGAATTTTTAGTTTATTGTTATTAATTCATTGAATATACGATAAATATGATGCAAACCCGTAATTGATTGAAAATACAATATAAATACTTTATTTTCAATCAACCATTTGTTCCTCGTTATAATAGCGAGTAAAATATTGAATAGAGGAGAAAACCTGTTTTTATTGCATATTTCGGCGTTTCAGCCTGATTATAGCAGTTTTACGTGTACATCTTCTCTCGGTAATGTAAATGGAAAATCACGAATATTTTAGTTAATTCTATTGAAAACACATTGATTTATATAATTTGTACAAAAAACAACATTTTCATATACCCCTTTAATAGTCTAAATAACACGAAACTTCGCTGAATGATTTAAAGTACAAATCGATAAGATGATAAAATACTGTCTTTTTCACGTTTTTTTCATGTGCGATTTTCAGCAAAAATGTTCGAATTTACTAATAATAGGATACTACTTCATGTTTTCTCGCGATATGTAATTTGGCCTACAAATCTCATAATTTCGCATAAAATTGCGTTTTTATGCAATTTTCATGCATTATGTTGTGTACTGAAAACCTTCGAATTTAGCAATATATTCACGCATATTATTCTGTTTTTCTTTATGCGATTTAAACCAAATATCAACGATTTCGGCAGTATTTTGTCCTTTTTTACTTTTTTTAAGAATTTTAGTTTATTGTTATTAATTCATTGAATGTACGATATATATGATGCTAACCCGTTNAGTGACTTTTTCACGTTTTTCATGTGTGATTTTCAGCAAAAAATGTTCGAATTTACTAATAATTTATACTACTTCATGTTTTCTCGCGATATGTGATTTGGCCTACAAATCTCAAAATTTCGCATAATATTGCTTTTTTAAGCAAGTTTCTTGCATTATGTTTTGTATTGAGAACCTTCGAATTTAGCAATATTTTGACGTATATTATTCTGTTTTCTTTGCGATTCAAACCAAATATCAACGATTTCGGCAATATTTTGTCCTTTTTCAAACTTTTTAGGATTTTTAGTTTATTGTTATTAATTCATTGAATATACGATATATATGATGCAATCCCGTAATTGATTGCAAATACATATAAATACTTGATTTTCAATCAACCATTTGTACCTCGATATAATAGTGAGAAAAATATTGATTAGGAGAGCAATTCTGTTTTTATTGCATATTCGGAGTTTCAGCATGATTATAGCAGTTTTACGTGTACATCTTCTCTCGGTAATGTAAATGGAAAATCACGAATATTTTAGTTAATTCTATTGAAAACACATTGATTTATATAATTTGTACAGAAAACAACATTTTCATATACCCCTTAATAGTCTAAATAACACGAAACTTCGCTGAATGATTTAAAGTACAAATCGATAAGATGATAAAATAGTGACTTTTTCATGTTTTTTCGTGTGTGATTTTCAGCAAAAAATGTTCGAATTTACTAATAATTTATACTACTTCATGTTTTCTCGCGATATGTGATTTGGCCTACAAATCTCAAAATTTCGCATAATATTGCTTTTTTAAGCAAGTTTTCTTGCATTATGTTTGTATTGAAAACCTTCGAATTTAGCAAATTTTTGACGTATATTATTCTGTTTTTCTTTGCGATTCAAACCAAATATCAACGATTTCGGCAATATTTTGTCCTTTTTCAAACTTTTTAGGAATTTTTAGTTTATTGTTATTAATTCATTGAATATACGATATATATGATGCAATCCCGTAATTGATTGCAAATACATATAAATACTTGATTTTCAATCCAACCATTTGTACCTCGATATAATAGTGAGAAAAAATATTGATTAGGAGAGCAATCCTGTTTTTATTGCATATTTCGACGTTTCAGCCGGATTAGAGCAGTTTACGTGTACATCTCTCGGTAATGTAAATGGAAAATCACGAATATTTTAGTTAATTCTAATGAAACACATTGATTTTTATAATTTGTACTAAAAAAATTTTCATATGCCCTTTAATGGTCTAAATAACACGAAACCTCCTGAACGATTAGAATTAAAAATCGCAAAACATGGTAATATAGTGATTTTTTTCCACGTTTTTTCATGTAGTGTGTTTTTAGGCAAAAATATTCGAATTTACTAATAATTTCATACTACTTCATGTTTTCTCGCGATAAGCGATTTGGCCTACAAATCTCAGAATTTCGCATAATATTGCGTTTTTAAGCAAGTTTTCTTGCTTTATGTTTTGTACTGAAAACCTTCGAATTTAGCAATATTTTGACGTTAATCATCTGTTTTTCTTTATGCGATTTAAACCAAATATCAACGATTTCGGCAATATTTTGTCCTTTTTGAAACTTGTTAAGAATTTTGTTTATTGTTATTAATTCATTGAATATACGATAAATATAATGCAAACCCGTAATTGATTGAAAATACAATATAAATACTTTATTTTCAATCAACCATTTGTTCCTCGTTATAATAGTGAGTAAAATATTGATTAGAGGAGCAAACCTGTTTTTATTGCATATTTCGGCTTTTCAGCCCGATTAGAGCAGTTTTACGTGTACATCTTCTCTCGGTAATGTAAATGGAAAATCACGAATATTTTAGTTAATTCTATTGAAAACACACTGATTTATATAATTTGTACAGAAAACAACATTTTCATATGCCCTTTTAATAGTCTAAATAACACGAAACTTCGCTGAATGATTTAAAGTACAAATCGATAAGATGATAAAATAGTGACTTTTTCACGTTTTTTTCATGTGCGATTTTCAGGAAAAATGTTCGAATTTACTAATAATAGGATACTACTTCATGTTTTCTCGCGATATGTAATTTGGCCTACAAATCTCATAATTTCGCATAAAATTGCGTTTTTATGCAAATTTTCATGCATTATGTTGTGTACTGAAAACCTTCGAATTTAGCAATATATTCACGCATATTATTCTGTTTTTCTTTATGCGATTTAAACCAAATATCAACGATTTCGGCAGTATTTTGTCCTTTTTGATTTTTTTTAAGAAATTTTAGTTTATTGTTATTAATTCATTGAATGTACGATATATATGATGCTAACCCGTTACAAATACTGCAAATATATTATAAATACTTTATTTTCAATCAACCATTTGTACCTCTTTATAATAGTGAGAAAAATATTGATTAGGAGAGTAATCCTGTTTTTATTGCATATTTCGACGTTTCAGCCGGATTAGAGCAGTTTTACGTGTACATCTTCTCTCGGTAATGTAAATGGAAAATCACGAATATTTTAGATAATTCTAATGAAAACACATTGATTTTTATAATTTGTACTGAAAGCAACATTTTCATATGCCCTTTTAATGGTCTAAGTAACACGAAACCTCGCTGAACGATTAGAAGTAAAAATCGCAAAACATGGTAATATAGTGATTTTTTCCACGTTTTTTCATGTAGTGTGTGTTTAGGCAAAAATATTCGAATTTACTAATAATTTCATACTACTTCATGTTTTCTCGCGATAAGCGATTTGGCCTACAAATCTCAGAATTTCGCATAATATTGCGTTTTTAAGCAAGTTTTCTTGCTTTATGTTTTGTACTGAAAACCTTTGAATTTAGCAATATTTTGACGTTAATCATCCTGTTTTTCTTCATGCGATTTAAACCAAAATCAACGATTTCGGCAATATTTTGTCCTTTTTGAAACTTGTTAAGAATTTTTTGTTTATTGTTATTAATTCATTGAATATACGATAAATATAATGCAAACCCGTAATTGATTGAAAATACAATATAAATACTTTATTTTCAATCAACCATTTGTTCCTCGTTATTATAGTGAGTAAAATATTGATTAGAGGAGCAAACCTGTTTTTATTGCATATTTCGGCTTTTCAGCCCGATTAGAGCAGTTTACGTGTACATCTTCTCTCGGTAATGTAAATGGAAAATCACGAATATTTTAGTTATTCTAATGAAAACACATTGTTTTATAATTTGTACTGAAGCAACATTTCATATGCCCTTTTAATGGTCTAATAACACGAAACCTCGCTGAACGATTAGAAGTAAAAATCGCAAAACATGGTAAAGAGTGACTTTTTTTTTTTCCATGTTTTTTCATGTTCGAATACTAATAACTGCATACTACTTCATGTTTTCTCGCGATATGTATTTGGCCTACAAATCTCAGAATTTCGCATAATATTGCGTTTTTAAGCAAGTTTTCTTGCATTATGTTATGTACTGAAAACCTTCGAATTTAGCAATATTTTCACGTATATTATTCTGTTTTTCTTTATGCGACTTAAACCAAATATCAACGATATCGGCAATATTTTGTTTTTTTTGAAACGTTTTAAGAATTTTTAGTTTATTGTTATTATTCATTGAATATACGATAAATATGATGCAAACCCGTAATTGATTGAAAATACAATATAAATACTTTTTTTTCAATCAACCATTTGTTCCTCGTTATAATAGCGAGTAAAATATCGATTAGAGGAGAAAACCTGTTTTTATTGCATATTTCGGCGTTTCAGCCTGATTATAGCAGTTTTACGTGTACATCTTCTCTCGGTAATGTAAATGGAAAATCACGAATATTTTAGTTAATTCTATTGAAAACACATTGATTTATATAATTTGTACAGAAAACAACATTTTCTATACCCCTTTATATTCTAAATAACACGAAACTTCGCTGAATGATTTAAAGTACAAATCGATAAGATGATAAAATAGTGACTTTTTCACGTTTTTTCATGTGTGATTTTCAGCAAAAAATGTTCGAATTTACTAATAATTTTATACTACTTCATGTTTTCTCGCGATATGTGATTTGGCCTACAAATCTCAAAATTTCGCATAATATTGCTTTTTTAAGCAAGTTTTCTTGCATTATGTTTTTGTATTGAGAACCTTCGAATTTAGCAATATTTTGACGTATATTATTCTGTTTTTCTTTGCGATTCAACCAAATATCAACGATTTCGGCAATATTTTGTCCTTTTTCAAACTTTTTAGGAATTTTTAGTTTATTGTTATTAATTCATTGAATATACGATATATATGATGCAATCCCGTAATTGATTGCAAATACATTATAAATACTTGATTTTCAATCAACCATTTGTACCTCGATATAATAGTGAGAAAAATATTGATTAGGAGAGCATTCTGTTTTTTATTGCATATTTGGGAGTTTCAGCCATGATTATAGCAGTTTTACGTGTACATCTTCTCTCGGTAATGTAAATGGAAATCACGAATATTTTAGTTAATTCTATTGAAAACACATTGATTTATATAATTTGTACAGAAAACAACATTTTCATATACCCCTTTAATAGTCTAAATAACACGAAACTTCGCTGAATGATTTAAAGTACAAATCGATAAGATGATAAAATAGTGACTTTTTCACGTTTTTTATGTGTGATTTTCAGCAAAAATGTTCGAATTTACTAATAATTTTATACTACTTCATGTTTTCTCTCGCGATATGTGATTTGGCCTACAAATCTCAAAATTTTCGCATATATTGCTTTTTTTAAGTAAGTTTTTTTGCATTATGTTTGTATTGAAAACCTTCGAATTTAACAATATTTTGATGTATATTATTCTGTTTTTCTTGCGATTCAAACCAAATATCAACGATTTCGGCAATATTTTTGTCCTTTTTCAAACTTTTTAGAATTTTTAGTTT
>WNGS01004534.1:0-19963 GCA_020271785.1 Procambarus virginalis
TCTCAACCGTCAATCAACAGGTGTACAGATTCCTGAGCCTATTGGGCTCTATCATATCTACACTTGAAGCTGTGTATGGAGTCAGCCTCCACCACATCATCTTCCCAATGCATTCCATTTGTCAACCTACTCTGACACTAAAAAAGTTCTTTCTAATATCTCTGTGGCTCATATTGGGCACTCAGTTTCCTCCTGTGTCCCCCTTGTGCTGTGCCCCCTTGTGTTAAATAGCCTGTCTTTATCTACCCTATCAATTCCCTTCAGGAATCTTAAATGTGGTGTTCATGTCCCCTTAACTCTTCTGTCTTCCAGAGAAGTGAGGTTTAATTCCCGTAGTCTCTCCTCGTAGCTCATACCTCTCAGTTCGGGCACTAGTCTGGGGCAAAACTTGAACCTTTCACAGTTTAGTCTTATCCTTGACTAGATATTGTGACGATAATCTCTTATCAGAGATTTAGCCTGCTATTTCTGCGAATCACTCCTGTCCTCATACAATATACAAGATACGTTTTGGTAGTGGCTAAACGTATATGATAGCCACACGTACCAGCAACTCCCTCCTCCCCCCCCATCTTCAGCACGCCTGGTCGACGCGCCGAACCATTCCACTGCCTAACTAGCGACTTGCGACCATTCAGCTTCCTCATTGGCCGCCAACCAACACTCCACTCCGGCTCCCCGCCAATCACAAGACCTCACCAGTTATTGTTGGAGTCCCGTGCGTTTCTGCCAGCCAGAATATGTTGTGCTCGCAAGCTATGAACTCCTACGTGACTCACCTTGTGTGGTCAAATAGAGGTTTATAGTTATTGCATATATTCCAGCATTCATATTTTATTACTTTTGTATGTCAATTCTCCTCCCCATTAACGTAATCTATTTTCCATGTTTATGTATATATTTTTTCCACTTGACATTTGTTACCAGTAAGCCAAGATTTTGCCATTTGTTTCAATTTGTGTTTTTTATTGTTATTAAATCATTTTTTATTATTGTCTTCTCGGTAATTTGCGACATTACCACAGATTACCAATCACGCAGTCATTCTTTTTTTTACTCTTTTTTTTCCTTTTTCTATTTCTTTTTTTATATATTTATATGTGGGCCCAGCACTGACAACCTGCTAGTTGGAAGACTGCCAGACCACCATTTCCAACTCGTTACAGTCACAATATGACTCCATGCGGGGGCTGCATACTCCAGGGATTGGCCTGACATATGTGCGTATACAAAGTTCTGAATGATTCTTTACACAAGTTTCTGAATGCCGTTCGTACTGTTGGCCAGCCTGGCATATGCCGCAGATGTATCCTCTTATTATGTGCTGCAGGAGACAGGTCTGGCGTGATATCAACCCACAAGTCTTTTTCTTCTCTGACTCCTGAAGAATTTCCTCTCCCAGATGATACCTTGTATCTGGCCTCCTTGCCTCCATCCTGTGTGTGTGTGTGTGTGTGGGTGTGTGTTGTGTGTGTGTGTGTGTGTGTGTGTGTTGTGTGTGTGTGTTGTGTGTGTGTGTGTGTGTGTGTGTAACTCACCTAATTTTGCTTGCGGGGGTTGAGCTCTGGCTCTTTGGTCCCGCCTCTCAACACCGTTTCAATCAACTGGTGTAAAGATTCCTGAGCCTACTGGGCTCTATCAAATCTACATTTGAAACTGTGTATGAAACAGCCTCCACCACATCACTTCCTAGTGCATTCCATTTACTAACTACTCTGACACTGAAAATGCCCTTTCTACATGTTATCTGTGGCTCATTTGGGTACTCAGCTTCCACCTGTGTCCCCCTTGTTCACGTCCCTCCAGTGTTGAAGAGTTCATCCTTGTTTACCCGGTCGATTCCCCTGAGGATTTTGTAGGTTTGTGATCATGTCCCGCCTTACTCTTCTGTCTTCCAGTGCCGTAAGGTGAATTTCCCGCAGCCTTTCCTCATAACTCATGCCTTTAGTTCTGGGACTAATCTAGTAGCATACCATTTGGCAATTTTCAGCTTCGTCTTGCGCTTGACAAGGTACGGGCTCCATGCTGGGGCCGTATACTCCAGGATTGGTCTTACATATGTTGTGTACAAGATTCTGAATGATTCCTTACACAGGTTCCAGAACGCAGTTCTGATGTTATCCAGCCTCGCATATGCCGCAGACGTTATTCTCTTTATGTGGGCTTCAGGAGACAGTTTTCGTGTGATATCAGCTCCTAGATCTTTCTCTCTGTCTGTTATTAAGTACTTCATCTCCCTATATTCTGTATCCTGTGTCTACCTCCTGTTTCCACTGCCTAGTTTCATTACTTTGCATTTAATCGGGTTGAACTTCAACAGCCATTTGTTGGACCATTCACTCAGTCTTCTAGGTCCTCTTGTAGCCTCCTACTATCATCATCTGTTTCAGTCATCCTCATAATTTTTGCTCGTCGGCAAACAAAGAGAGGAACGAATCTATACCTCTGGGAGATCATTTACATATCCAGAAACAGTATAGGTCCAGGAGCGACCCCTGCGGGACTCCACTTGTATAACGTCTCGCCAATCTGAAGACTTCACCCTTTACACAGACTCGTTGTCTCCTGTTGCTTAGGTAACTCCTCTATCCACCGGAGTACCTTCCCTTTCACCCCAGCCTGCATCTCCAACTTTCGCACTATAGCCTCTTGGTGTTGCACTGTATCAAAGGCTATTATGACAAATCCAAAAATATGCAGTCTGCCCACCCTTCTCTTTCTTGCCTTATTTTTGTTGGCCTGGTCGTAGAATTCAAGTAACCCTGTGAGGCAGGAGCCTGCCATCCCTGAACCCATGTTGATGCTGTGTTACACAGTTCCTTCGCTCCAGATGCTCCACTAGTTTTTTCGCACAATCGTCTCCATCAGCTTGCATGGTATGCAGGTTAGGGACACTGGCTGTAGTCAGTGCCTCCTGTCTATCCCCTTCTTGTATATCGGGATATATATCGGGATATACTTTCTTGTGTACTCACCTAGTTGTATCACTTAGTTGTGTTTGTGAGGGTTGAGCTCTGTCTCTTTGGTCCCGCCTCTCACCGTCAATCAACAGGTGTACAGATTCCTGAGCCTATTGGGCTCTATCATATCTACACTTGAAGCTGTGTATGGAGTCAGCCTCCACCACATCACTTCCTAATGCATTCCATTGGTCAACCACTCTGACACTAAAAAAGTTCTTTCTACTATCTCTGTGGCTCATTTGGGCCAGCAGTTTCCTCCTGTATCCCCTTGTGCGTGTGCCCCTTGTGTTAAATAGCCTGTCTTTATCTACCCTATCAATTCCCTTCAGAATCCTAAATGTGGTGATCATGTCCCCCCTAACTCTTCTGTCTTCCAGAGAAGTGAGGTTTAATTCCCGTAGTCTCTCCTCGTAGCTCATACCTCTCAGTTCGGGCACTAGTCTGGTGGCAAAACTTTGAACCTTTTCCAGTTTAGTCTTATCCTTGACTAGATATGGACTCCATGCTGGGGCTGCATACTCCAGGATTGGCCTGACATATGTGGTATACAAAGTTCTGAATGATTCTTTACACAAGTTTTTGAATGCCATTCGTATGTTGTCCAGCCTGGCATATGCCGCTGATGTTATCCTCTTGATATGTGGTGCAGGAGACATATCTGGTGTGATATCAACCCCCAAGTCTTTCTTTCTCTGACTCCTGAAGAATTTTCTCTCCCAGATGATACCTTCTATCTGGCCTCCTGCTCCTCCTCTGTGTGTGTGTGTGTGTGTGTGTGTGTGTACTAACCTAATTGTGCTTGCGGGGGTTGAGCTCTGGCTTTTTGGTCTCGCCTCTCAACCGTCAATCAACTGGTGTACAGATTCCTGAGCCTACTGGGCTCTATCATATCTACATTTGAAACTGTGTATGGAGTCAGCCTCCACCACATCACTTCCTAGTGCATTCCATTTACTAACTACTCTGACACTGAAAAAGTCCTTTCTAATGTCTCTGTGGCTCATTTGGGTACTCAGCTTCCACCTGTGTCCCCTTGTTCACGTCCCTCCAGTGTTGAATAGTTCATCCCTGTTTACCCAGTCGATTCCCCTGAGGATTTTGTAGGTTGTGATCATGTCCCCCTTACTCTTCTGTCTTCCAGTGTCGTAAGGTGCATTTCCCGCAGCCTTTCCTCATAATTCATGCCTCTTAGTTCTGGTACTCATCTAGTAGCATACCTTTGGACTTTTTCCAGCTTCGTCATGTGCTTGACAAGGCACGGGCTCCATGCTGGGGCCGCATACTCCAGGATTGGTCTTACATATCTTGTGTACAAGATTCTGAATGATTCCTTACACCGGTTCTTGAACGCCGTTCTGATGTTAGCCAGCCTCGCATATGCCGCAGACGTTATTCTCTTTATGTGGGCTTCAGGAGATAGTTTTGGTGTGATATCAACTCCTAAATCTTTCTCTCTGTCTATTTCATTAAGTACTTCATCTCCTATTCTCTATCCTGTGTCTGACCTCCTGTTTCCACTGCCTAGTTTCATTACTTTGCATTTACTCGGGTTGAACTTCAACAGCCATTTGTTGGACCATTCACTCAGTCTGTCTAGGTCATCTTGTAGCCTCCTACTATCATCCTCTGTTTCAATCCTCCTCATAATTTTTGCATCGTCGGCAAACATTGAGAGGAACGAATCTATACCCTCTGGGAGATCATTTACATATACCAGAAACAGTATAGGTTCATGGACTGACCCCTGCGGGACTCCACTTGTAACGTCTCGCCAATCTGAGACCTCACCCCTCACACAGACTCGTTGTCTCCTGTTGCTTAGGTACTCCTCTATCCACCGGAGTACCTTCCCTTTCACTCCAGCCTGCATCTTCAACTTTCGCACTAGCCTCTTGTGTGGCACTGTATCAAAGGCTTTCTGACAATCCAAAAATATGCAGTCTGCCCACCCTTCTCTTTCTTGCCTTTTTTTGTTGCCTGGTCGTAGAATTCAAGTAACCCTGTGAGGCAGGACCTGCCATCCCTGAACCCATGTTGATGCTGTGTTACAAAGTTCCTTCGCTCCAGATGCTCTACTAGTTTTTTTCGCACAATCTTCTCCATCAGCTTGCATGGTATGCAGGTTCGGGACACAGGCCTGTAGTTCAGTGCCTCCTGTCTCTTCCCTTTCTTGTATATCGGGACTACGTTGGCTGCTTTCCAAATATCTGGCAGTTCCCCTGTTGCCAGTGATTTGTTATACGCTATGGAGAGGGGTAGGCACAGTTCTCCTGCTCCTTCCTTTAGAACCCAAGGGGAGATTCCATCTGGGCCTATAGCCTTTGTCACATCCAACTCTAGTAAACACTTCCTTACTTCCCCGCTGGTAATCTCAAACTCTTCCAGTGGTTCCTGGTTAGCTATTCCCACACGTACCTCTGGAATTTCAACCCGTCCTCTTAAAAAGAACGTCACTTTTGGCTCGTATGTGCGATATGGCCAAATTTGGACGTAATTTGAAATGAAATCGACTCACAAAAGTGACGTTGTGTTCCGTTTTGTATTTGAGTCGTCACGCGTACGCGCAGTGGTTATCAGAGGACACTTTAAATTAACGTTTTTCATAACGTTTTGAAACTTTATGAGAATTTCCTGCCCACCTAACCTATCTTAGGACCCTTTACTTACTGTTGTTGAAAAGAAAAATCCTAAATTTATTTTCATATTTTTTTCATTTTGAAATTACGTCCAAATTCGGCCGTACGGGCAAACGGCCAAATGCGACGTTCTTTTTAAGAGGACAGGTTGGGAATTTCTCCTTGCTCTAAGGTGAAGACCTCCTGGAATTTCTTATTCAATTCCTCACACACTTCCTTGTCATTTGTAGTGAATCCTTCCGCCCCTATCCTTAATTTCATAACCTGTTCCTATACTGTTGTTTTTCTCCTGATGTGGCTATGCAACAATTTAGGCTGAGTCTTTGCCTTGCTTGCGATGTCATTTCCGTATTTCTTTCTGCCTCTCTTCTCATCCTGACATATTCATTCCTGGCTTTCTGGTATCTTTCTCTGCTCTCCAGTGTCCTGTTATTCCTGTAGTTTCTCCATGCCCTTTTACTTTGCTGTTTAGCTAGCCTACATCTCTGATTAAACCATGGGTTTCTCATTTTCATTTCTCTGTTTTCCTTTTGGACTGGGACAAACTTGTTTGTTGCGTCCTTGCACTTCTGCGTGATGTAATCCATCATATCTTGGGCCGTCTTTCCCTGAGCTCTGTTTCCCATGCTATATCTGTTAGGAATTTTCTTATCTCTTCATAGTTTCCCTTTCGGTATGCTAACCTTTTGGTTTCAGTATCCCTCCTCGAGTTCAATAACCCTTCTTCAATCAAGTTCTCAAACACCAGTACACTGTGGTCGCTCATTCCTACTCGGTCCTCAAAACCGATTATCCTTATGTCGGAGTCGTGCAGAGTGAAGACTAGGTCGAGTTTCGCTGGTTCGTCATTGCCTCTCATCCTTGTGGGTTCTCCGACATGCTGGGTTAAAAAGTTTCTTGTCACCACCTCCAATAGTTTGGCTCTCCACGTATCCTCGCCTCCATGCAATTCCTTGTTCTCTCAGTCAATCCTTCCGTGACTGAAGTCGCCCATGATGAACAGGTGGGATCTATTTCTACAGGCAGCAGAGGCTGCCCTCTCAATTATAGTGTTAACTGCCATGTTGTTGTTTTCATATGTGTGTGTTTGTGCATGTGTGTGTGTGTGTGTGTGTGTGTGTGTGTGTGTGTGTGTGTGTGTGTATTCACTTAGTTGTATTCACTTAGTTGTATTTACGGGGGTTGAGCTTTGCTCTTTCGGCCCGCCTCTCAACTGTCAATCAACTGTTTACTAACTACACTAACTACTTTTTTTTCACACACACACACACACACCCCAGGAAGCAGCCCGTAACAGCTGACTAACTCCCAGGTACCTATTTACTGCTAGGTAACAGGGGCATTCAGGGTGAAAGAAACTTTGCCCATTTGTTTCTGCCGGGTGCGGGAATCGAACCCGCAGTAGTGTAAAAGGAGACAGATGGGGAAAAAGTTTTCAGAAACGGTTGGGCACTTCCACAGTTCCACGCCGACTTGACTCCCGGGGGCCGATGTGAGCAAAACCAATTTTTTGGGGGTGGTGGGATGGTTTGGTTAGGGCACAGTCAGCGCGCACCTGGCTGGCTGGCTGGGGTGGGTTGGTGGTCTGTTCCCCCTAGGGGTCCCCACAGCCCACCCAGGGCGTACCTGGACAAACTTGTGCCCTATCCTAACCTGTTTTAGTATACAATTTGTCTCGTACATTTATTGCAAGAATTGGGCATCAAGAAGGGGGCCCCTACTTATGAGAGGTACAGAAAAAGAATGTTCAATAGATTCAAACCAAAAAATTACACTGGTGAAAGGCATATAAAACGTTTTGGGAGTATTTACAGGTGATGGACCAATCAGGTGAAATTGTCCTTATTTGTCGCAGGGTGTCACGTGACCTGGCATCAGCAATAGGGACCCCAGCGTACTAGAGGGGGGGGGGGTCAAGATTCCTTACAAAGACTAAGTTGGATATTTAGGTGTAGTAGGGCTTATCTTGAATTTGCCTGATACTGTGAGGTACATTGACATGAAGGGCGAACCATAGTACAGGATTTGCATGTGAGAGGGTCATATTAGAGTTTTAAAGAAGTTAAAATAGGTTTAAAAGAGTCCTGTGTGTGTTTGATGGCGGGTAAATGTTCAGTCAATAATTCTCGTGTTTTTAATCTGAATGAGGGGTCCTAGTTTGCGTTCTAGTCGTAAAATAAGTTCCTTAGTATATTTGCTATGGAAAATGAGCTTTCAGTACTCTATATAATTTGAAATGAGGTCAAGAAAGACATGTTTATATGTGAGAAGAGTCAGGTTGGAAACTGTTTATTCCATACAGTCCCCCCCCTCCACCACTCGGCTTTGCTCCGTCTTCTGTAGCCAAAGTAAAGATTCCATTTTCTGTGGCATTCAGTTGATTACTAGTGGAAAAAGGGCATGCTCGCATTTGTATGTTCTAACCTGTTTATAGATTTTATAGATGTAATTGTCGGGCCTCAAAATTAAATTTTAATATGAAAAATAGCATCAAATGTATGTCTATCTTTTGTAATAAACATTAGACACATTGACATTTGCTGCGATATTTCATAGAATAAAAGTTAACTGCTAAATAGTGGTGGGCCTCAGCCATATTGTGTTGGGTTTGACACTCCCAACATCAATTTGACACTTGTAAATATACTATGAAGGAAAGTAGTTGAGTGTTTTACCTGATTTAAACAATTTAATATCAATTAGGAATATGGTAATGTTCCTTATTAAATTGTATTTTTTTTATCACCATATTAGCTTAGCCTTTGTGGTGGGGGCCCCAATAACTCATGTATCGCGACAGTAGTTTCGCTTTCTGTTGCTATGCAATACTTTTTGCTATCATTTATACATCACAAACTCTATCAACATCAGGGGCCCGAGACTGTTCAACACGCTTCCGCTACACATAAGGGGCATAACTGGCAAACCCCCTCACAGTGTTCAAGAGAGAACTGGATAAGCACCTCCAAAGGATACCTGATCAACCAGGCTGTGACTCATACGTCAGGCTGCGAACACCCGCGTCCAACAGCCTGGTTGATCAGTCCAGCAACCAGAATGGCCTGGTCGATGACCGGGCCGCGGGGGCGCTAAGCCCCCGGAAGCACCTCAAGGTAACCTCGAGGTAAAAGTAATCATACCTAAAAATTTAAAAGTCGAATCCATCAGTTTCCGTTTTTTATGTCAGTGGTAGTATATCAAGCGCAAAGGGTTTAGAAAATGTTAGACCTCCACCTTTCAAAAAGTGAGAAGATGAATTCATTTTGGCATTACTGTCATCACTTTGGAAAGTTTTTTAATGATAGCACATGCTTAAACAAACTCGCTCGCAAAAACAAAAACTCATACACAAACTCATTTTTGTTTTGGTTCAACTTACCACAAATAAACCCAGGGCTTTCACATTCACGCAAAATACTTAGTCCCCCTAAACTTAAAAAAAAAACAGTTGCACAATCTTACTTAAACACATCAGGGCAAAAATAGAGAGAGACTTCTGACAAGCTACCGGCCTCCTGTCCTCACCAAGGCTACTAATTCTCACATACTTAAAACAAACACACTTGCTAAACTCTTATACACAAACAAAAAAAACTCAATTTTTAACTTACACAAAATAAACACGGGCTTTGCACATTCACACAAAAAATGCTTAGTCTCCCCTAAACTTAAACACTCACAATCTTACGGTGCTTTAATTACCAAAGCCTTCCAAACCTGCACTGGGTCGTTAGTCATACATAGAATCAGGAGAAAAATATCCTCCTCAAATATATATATATATATATATATATATATATATATCTAAATATATATATATATATATATATATAATATATATATATATATATATATATCTATATATATATATATATATATATATATATATATATATATATTNTAATGACAAGAAAAAAACTCTTAGACTTAACTCCCACATGTTACTCCTTCTAGTCCTGAAAGCTACTGACTCTCGCCCGTCTCTACCCATAATTCTCTCCCTCCTCTGCCTCATCCAGGATGAGGGATGGAAAATAAAGACTTTTTAATATTTAAAACTAATTGAACAACCACTTGTTCTCAAAATACATAAGAATGCAAATAAAATATAATAGTTACTTTCAAAATATATAAGTTACAATGCCACCTGCTTAATTACAGTAAATTAACAATATATGAATTTTTACAGAGTGACATCTGGAGCTCCCATAACTGAACAGGTCCAGCAAATCTATTTTCCCGAATCTAACAGGTATAGACGTGTGAAGAGCAAATGCGCTCCTGTCTCCACTGATATTGCCACACCACACGATAATTTACAAAAATATAATATATATACATATACAGTTAATGATGAAATGGAACAAAAAGTTTATTTAAATTTATATACGTATCCAGCTAGGAGTACGTAACACTTCCACCTCCAAGAAAAAAAATGCAATGGATTGAAGATCAATGGCATTTTTTCCGAAGTAAAAATGTATGACACTTGAGATATGGTATTATTTCACCAAACATGTAAAAGTAATAAGAACACATTTCTGGACAAAAATGAAAACACTCCAAATATATTCTTACATGAAACTCAGAAATTTCAGTCTTATGACTATGTTCTACATATGTTTCACTGGAGTATGCAAATTTATCTCTCCAGGGTACTATCTCATTTATTTCACTTTGTTTCAGATCATATTTCACACACCTATCAACAACATTATCATCATTAGCATGAATAGAATTGTCAATAAAGGTAGCTGCTTTCACACAGTCACTGCAATTATTTTCTACATCTGTTTCTATTTCTCCGAGATCAGTCCCATATTTCCATATGATCCATTTTCTATATGGTGGAATTTTCCAAGACAGACTCCATTTTCCATGACTCCTTTTTCTGGAGCTGAACTGCTTAATTGAAGCTGACTGGATGTAAAGTAGATTTGGGACTTCTCCTGGGTATGCTCTGACAAAGACATCTGCTCCTCATCACTCTTGATCCTCTGTGGAACACATACTTCGCCCAATGGATACTAAAATTAGAGAAATTAGCGTTAAACTTCACAATTATGTATAAAATTTTCCCATTCATAGAACCTTCAGCAACACAACACACCGACTTAGCAAACCTTGGACCTTCAAACCAATATATACAATCCAAGATAAGTGCAAAGACTACCTGATCGAACTGACTCAGATGATTCATAAGGAACACAGAAATCAATTTCCTCATAACTCTGTCATAACGATCAGTGAAAAAAACAGGCATATGCCTAGGCACCATATCTCAATCATAACTCCAAAGACAAGTTCACAATTTCTGAGGGTGAACTTGAACACAACACACACTTTCATCAACCTTCTAGTCTTCCAAAAGACTAACAAAAACATGCCGAAAACTTGACAACCCTCACCATCACTTCCCAAGTGATTTACGTCTGATGACAAACAATCAACCAAGAGGTTTAAGGGTCTTAACATCTTGAAGATGCACAGCAGATTACCTGGGAAACACCCAAGGACAATCTGTAACCCTTCACAATGATTAACACTAGGTAGGATAATCTTATCCCCCAACTTGAAATACACACCTGGAGCCTCAAACACCTGCTCCCAAGTATGATTAAATCCTTCCCACCAATATGACTCTGAAAGTCAACACAATATGACTCTGAAAGTCAACACCAATATGACTCTGAAAGTCAACACCAATATGACTCTGAAAGTCAACACCACACTTGAGTGGAACATACACGTTGTTCACTACTGTGCATCAATATAAACTGGATCTGAATATAGAGACACTGCTCTAGTATAACTCACCACTTCCTCAGAACAACTGGATGCACAACCTACTTGAGTAAACTCTCTCTGCTCAACCACAAGGCTGGACAAAGATGTCCCACAGTCCATTACTTCACAAGAGAATGGCTCCTGCAGAATAAAAGTAGATTTCAACATCCTACACACACTCTGACTCATTTTACACAATGAGAAATACTTACTCCACATGGAATAAGAATCACAACCCACAAAACTCTGCAACTTAGATCCAAATGATACTTTACCACTCTCAATGGTTTTACCAAAATTTCCTCCCATGACATCTGGAGCTGCTTGGAGTACTGTCTGTTCACAATCAATAACACTACCAAGCGGGGTCACAGCCTCACAGACAACTGAAGAGGGAGGCTCAATAGGTCTCCATCTACTCGACAGAAGCTGATCCTCTGGCTGATTTCCCACACTCTCCAGAACTGGATCTACAGTACAGACTGTCTCCTTGCTTCTCTCTGAAATCTTAGGGTCAGTTCTACTCAATGCACATAAATTAAAGGAATCTGAAGCGAGCGGGCAAGTAACAGGTAGTTTGACCTCCTCCCCTTTACTATCACCTTGACTAGGGTGAGGCGGGGCCTCTACAACAGACTTACTCTCGACAACTGATTCTAAACTTGGAGTGAGCGGGAATACTTCTGCCAACCCGACATCTTGTCCTAAACCATTCACTTGGCTAGAATACAATAGAGTCGTGGCTTTTAAGTTTCTCTCAACTCCTGGCACAACTTTCGTAGTGAGCGGGCAAGACACTGGTACATGGACATCCTTTCCCAATTTATTGGAATAAAGCAGAGTCATAGTATCAGGCTTACTCTCAACAACTAGGTCGGCCACACAGGAATCTGGAACAACCACATCCCACTTCTCCACTGAAGGGTACTGGTTACTGGACAAATGCTTGAGTAACATTAGAACTGACAACTGGATTTATAATAGTACTGACATCAGCACAGGTAGGATGGACAAAACCATCTACTACAACAGGTTCATTCATAGAACTAACTTCAGCACAGGCAGGATAAACATGGTCTGCAACTGGCTGTTTACACAAACTGGGATCAATCTCACCCACAACATGATTTATGGCCACATCATTACCCAATATAACATCCACACCTGGGATGGGCAACTGTGTACAAACACCCACAGTGCATAAACTGGGAGCAATGGTGGATCTTAAAGTAACATCTATCAGAGGTACAGTTTGACATCCTGCAACACTGAAGAACAACAAACTTTCCAGTATCTCTCTTTTCAACATTAGAAAGTATACTAGCAGAAATTAAGGTTTGGGAAGCACCAGTATCACGAAGAATAACCACCGGCTTCCACTTTCCATCAACACACAAAACTTCACCTGAAGACATATATGGAGAATACTGTTTCACCCAATTGGGGTTTACAGTTACATGTTCATAAGGTAATTTATTTTGCACACCTCTACAATAAATGAGACCAGTTGGTCGTAACTCAGGGTGCAATATAAAACAGGAATTAATTCCATGGCCTTTTCTCTTACAATGGGTACAGGACCTTACAGTGGACACACCTGTGGAACCAACTGTAGGTTTAGAATTAACCTTATTAATATTTGACATTCCTGACAATGAAGTAGCAGGATTAGGTTTTGTAAGAGAAGAGCTCATGGGAGTAACTGGAGCACTAGGACTGGATTGGTTCTGATAAGGAGTTCTGTGAGCATTATGATTTACTTTACGATTAAACTTAGGTGAATAGGCCGTAAACTGGGCCTTAGTCAACAACTCATGCTCATCAGCGAGCTTTGACAGCTCATAAATGTCTGTTACATTCTTTTGTTCTGCCATAAAAGTAGACAACTTGTCTGGGAGACATGACAATACTTCTTCCATGATAAGAAGATTCTTTAGAGCATCATACTCTGTTACTGAAAGTGACTTTAACCATCTGTTGCAATAAATCGTCTTTTGACGAGTAAAATCAGCTATTGTCTGATCGCTTACCCTCCTTAGGTTCCTAAACTTTTGCCTGTGTGCCTCTGGATTTAATTGATACGCATTTAAGATGCTTTTCTTTACAAACTCATAATCAAAACTATTAGCGTCAGGTAGGGATGTAAAAACCTCCTGACTACGCCCCTTAAATTGAGACTGCATGATTGCTACCCATTGATCCCTTGGCCAGTTCATACTGATTGCAATCTTATAAAAATGTGCAAAGAAAACCTCAGGATCCTCCTCATTAAACTTGGGTAACTCTATGTATTTATTCATCCTTATGGGATTATTATCATTATTAGTTGAAACATTACTAGTATTTCCATGCCCAGCTGCCATACGCTGTGTTTCAAGTCTATAGTTAGTGTCAGCCATCTGTTGTTGAATCTCTAATTGCCTAGTGTGTTCTTTGGCTTGTTGCTTCTTTGTTGCTTCTAGTTGCAACTCAATTAAAACTCTCTGGTTTTGTGCCGCAATTTCTAAACGCCTAGTCTCAAGCTCCCTCTGCTGAGCTTCAGCCTCTAATAATTTCTGTTGCTTTTGAACCTCAATCTCTCTTTGACGAGCTTCAGCCTCGAATATTTTCTGTTCCTTTTGAGCTTCACGCTCTAATTGACGAGCTTCTAACTCAAGACGCTTTAACGACATCTGATCACTCGACTCCTCTCTTAACTCCTCCAGAATTTCTTCGTGTAATTCTCCATTCTCAACAAAATGCGTCACAATGACTTTCACAATTTGGGCTTTAACCATTCTATTGTTAGCGGTCAAATCCAACTGATTTGCCATTTGTATTAACTCAGACTTTTTTAGGCTCTTAATTCCATCAAAGTCTGGATGAGCCAACAACGTCAACACTTGATCCTCCATATTTACTAACACTTGGCACTTGATTAACACAATATAATTAACACAATGGCACTGCACAACACTTCACTGTAAAATTGTCACAACACTGATAATTCATTTGGCCTCACTACATAAACAAATATATAGGATGACTTACCTCAAAATCATGAAGCGTTGTTACTTGAACACACAGGAAGGCTTGCATGGCACACGGAATACTTATTAACAGAAACACACAAGACTCTTAAACACACTGATACCTAGGAATGCAAGGTTAGATTAGCAAAGTTAAGTTTATGTGGGAACAATATTTCTCGGCACAGGCCCCCATAACTCTTTGTTACCTATCGTTCGTTACGGCTCATGACCCTACAACAGCAGGACCTTAAATGTCTAGGGATGCTACAACTGCTGTTCACAAGAGCGGGTCACTAGTGTAACCCCATAATAAGTACTGAGCAACTTAATAAAATTTTCCCTTAGGACTGAAGAAATATACATATAAAATTTATATATATATATATTCAATATAAATCTCAATAATATGTAAGTACAGATTGTCACTATATTTCACTATTAAAGCAAAAATCAATATACTGTCTCTCCCAGAACAAATATCTACTAATGACAAGAAAAAAACTCTTAGACTTAACTCCCACATGTTACTCCTTCTAGTCCTGAAAAGCTACTGACTCTCGCGCCGTCTCTACCCATAATTCTCTCCCTCCTCTGCCTCATCCAGGATGAGGGATGGAAAATAAAGACTTTTTAATATTTAAAACTAATTGAACAACCACTTGTTCTCAAAATACATAAGAGTGCAAATAAAATATAATAGTTACTTTCAAAATATATAAGTTACAATGCCACCTGCTTAATTACAGTAAATTAACAATATATGAATTTTTACAGAGTGACATCTGGAACTCCCATAACTGAAGAGGTCCAGCAAATCTATTTTCCCGAATCTAACAGGTATAGACGTGTGAAGAGCAAATGCGCTCCTGTCTCCACTGATATTGCCACACCACACGATAATTTACAAAAATATAATATATATACATATACAGTTAATGATGAAATGGAACAAAAAGTTTATTTTAATTTATATACGTGTCCAGCTAGGAGTACGTAACAGTTGCCAGGGGTTCAGGGGGAGGTGTAGTGGGAGATGGAGGGCTTAGGTCTTGCTCAGGCCTGCTTGGGACAGGAAGAAGTCCAGGGAGTGAGGGGCAGGGATTGCTTGGGGAGAGGGCACGCCCTCCTGCGGTGTAGTTGACAGGGGTTTGGGGGGAGGTGGAGTGGGGGATGGAGAGCTTAGGTCTTGCCTGGGCCTGCTTGGGGCTGGAAGAAGTCCAGGGGCTGGGAAAGCAGGGGATACTTGGGGTAAGGGGAGAGGGAGGATTTGGGTTTTATGATGGGCATTGTGCAGGGACAACAAAGGGTTCGTGCTGGAGGATAGGGGGGGACCCTATTGGGTGGTGGGCTGGGGTGTTGCATTCCCTCCTGGGGTTTCTGAGTTGCTGGATTGGAGTTCTCCACTCCCCTCTGGGATTGCTGGATTGGAGGCAGAGGTTCCCGGGCTCCCTTCCCTCTCCCTGGGCCTTTTCCTTGCATTCTCTGCCCTTAGTATCTCGTCTCTGGTCATGTTCCTCTGAACATATACCTCTTTGTAGTTCCTTGCATACCTCAGTTTGCTCTTCTTTACAAGGAAGTCCCCTTTGATGACCTCGCTCTTGAACACTACCTTGATCAATCTCTTTTGGTCTCTGTTGTACTGGCCAATCCGGAAAAACTGTTCCATGTCTAGTTCAGCCCCTTCCATTCCTATCTCCTTTAATATCCCTGCCACTGCAGCTTTGTTTTTAGTCCTCGATTCCTCCCTTGTGGAACCATCTTGTTTCTTCACACCTGCCACTACTACAGCTCTTTTCCTTTCCATTAGCTGGCTTGTGCATCTAGATGCCTCCTGTGAGGTTACTGCTTTCATTACAGCTTCCTTGACTGTGGACATTGCTTCTGAGCTCTTCAGCATTTCAGCGAAGGTTGGACCAATTGTAGGGGTCCCTGCCATTACTACATCTCCAGGTACCTTGGGGTTGGCAACCCTGGGCCAGAGTCTGACGAGGGCCTGTTTTTAGGCTTTTTATCTCCTCTTGTGCTGCACTTAGTTCTAAGTGCAGCTTACATATAGTTTCCCCTCAGGTCCATCAATTCCCCACTGATTTCTTTCCATGCCTTAGCAATCATCTCCACTTGTGACTCGTCCAGTCCCACTCCTCCAGCTTTCTTTTGTTGTCTTACCATCCCGCTTGACCTGTACTCACCTAGTTAAACTCACCTAGTTGTGCTTGCGGGTGTTGAGCTCTGGCTCTTTGGTCCCGCCTCTCAACCGTCAATCAACGGGTGTACAGGTTCCTGAGCCTATTGGGCTCTATCATATCTACACTTGAAACTATGTATGGAGTCATCCTCTACCACATTACTTCCTAATGCATTCCATTTGTCAACCACCCTGACACTAAAAAAGTTCTTTCTAATATATCTGTGGCTCATTAGGCACTCAGTTTCCACTAGTGCGTGTGCCCCTTGTGTTAAATAGCCTGTCTTTATCAACCCTGTCGATTCCCTTGAGAATCTTGAATGTGTTGATCACGTCCCCCCTAACTGTTCTATCTTCCGACGAAGTGAGGTTTAATTCCCGTAGTCTCTCCTAGTAGCTCATACCTCTCAGCTCGGGTACTAGTCTGGTGGCAAAGCTTTGAACCTTTTCCAGTTTAGTCTTATGCTTGACTAGATATGGACTCCACGCTGGAGCCGCATACTCCGGGATTAGTCTGACATATGTGGTATATAATGTTCTAAAAGATTCCTTACACAAGTTTCTAAAGGCCCTTCTTATGTTAGCCAACCTGGCATATGCTGCTGATGTTATCCTATTGATTTGAGCTTCAGGGGACAGGTCTGGCGTGATATCAACCCCCAGGTCTTTCTCTCTCTCTGACTCTTGAAGTATTTCATCTCCCAAATGATACTTTGTATCTGCAGCTTACATATAGTCATGTCCCTTTGGCACACAGTGTGTGACTCATGAATCGAGTCACACACTGTGTGTGTACTCACCTAATTGTCTTTCGGGGGTTGAGCTTTGGCTCTTTGGTCCCGCCTCTCAACCGTCAATCAACAGCTGTACAGATTCCTGAGCCTACTAGGCTCTATCATATCTACATTTGAAACTGTGTATGGAGTCAGCCTCCACCACATCACTTCCTAGTGCATTCCATTTACTAACTACTCTGACACTGAAAATGTCCTTTCTAATGTCTCTCTGGCTCATTTGGGTACTCAGCTTCCACCTGTGTCCCCTTGTTCGCGTCCCTCCAGTGTTGAATAGTTCATCCTTGTTTACCTGGTCGATTCCCCTGAGGATTTTGTACGTTGTGATCATATCCCCCCTTACTCTTCTGTCTTCCAGTGTCGTAAGGTGCATTTCCCGCAGCCTTTCCTCATAACTCATGCCTCTTAGTTCTGGGACTAGTCTAGTAGCATACCTTTGGACTTTTTCCAGCTTCGTCTTGTGCTTGACAAGGTACGGACTTCATGCTAGGGCCGCATACTCCAGGATTGGTCTTACATATGTTGTGTACAAGATTCTGAATGATTCCTTACATAGGTTCCTGAACGCCGTTCTGATGTTAGCCAGCCTCGCATATGCCGCAGACGTTATTCTCTTTATGTGGGCTTCAGGAAACAGGTTTGGTGTAATATCAACTCCTAGATCTTTCTCTCTGTCTGTTTCAATAAGTACTTCATCTCCTATTCTGTATCCTGTGTCTGGCCTCCTGTTTCCACTGCCTAGTTTCATTACTTTGCATTTACTCGGGTTGAACTTCAACAGCCATTTGTTGGACCATTCACTCAGTCTATCTAGGTCATCTTGTAACCTCCTACTATCATACTCTGTTTCAATCCTCCTCATAATTTTTGCATCGTTGGCAAACATTGAGAGGAACGAATCTATACCCTCTGGGAGATCATTTACATATACCAGAAACAGTATAGGTCCAAGGACTGACCCCTGCGGGACTCCACTTGTAACGTCTCGCCAATCTGAGACCTCACCCGTCACACAGACTCGTTGTCTCCTGTTGCTTAGGTACTCTCCTATCCACCGTAGTACCTTCCCTTTCACTCCAGCCTGCATCTTCAACTTTCGCACTAGCCTCTTGTGTGGCACTGTATCAAAGGCTATCTGAAAATCCAAAAATATGCAGTCTGCCCACCCTTCTCTTTCTTGCCTTATTTTTGTTGCCTGGTCGTAGAATTCAAGTAACCCTGTGAGGCAGGACCTGCCATCCCTGAACCCATGTTGATGCTGTGTTACACAGTTCTTTCGCTCCAGATGCTCCACTAGTTTTTTTCGCACAATCTTCTCCATCAGCTTGCATGGCATGCAGGTTAGGGACACTGGCCTGTAGTTCAGTGCCTCCTGTCTATCCCCTTTCTTGTATATCGGGATATATATCGGGATATACTTTCTTGTGTACTCACCTAGTTGTATTCACCTAGTTGTGTTTGTGAGGGTTGAGCTCTGGCTCTTTGGTCCCGCCTCTCAACCGTCAATCAACAGGTGTACAGATTCCTGAGCCTATTGGGCTCTATCATATCTACACTTGAAGCTGTGTATGGAGTCAGCCTCCACCACATCACTTCCCAATGCATTCCATTTGTCAACCACTCTGACACTAAAAAAGTTCTTTCTAATATCTCTGTGGCTCATTTGGGCACTCAGTTTCCTCCTGTGTCCCCTTGTGCGTGTGCCCCTTGTGTTAAATAGCCTGTCTTTATCTACCCTATCAATTCCCTTCAGAATCTTAAATGTGGTGTTCATGTCCCCTTTAACTCTTCTGTCTTCCAGAGAAGTGAGGTTTAATTCCCGTAGTCTCTCCTCGTAGCTCATACCTCTCAGTTCGGGCACTAGTCTGGTGGCAAAACTTTGAACCTTTTCCAGTTTAGTCTTATCCTTGACTAGATATTGTGACGATAATCTCTTATCAGAGATTTAGCCTGCTATTTCTGCGAATCACTCCTGTCCTCATCAATATACAAGATACGTTTTGTAGTGGCTAAACGTATATGATAGCCACACGTACCAGCAACTCCCTCCTCCCCCCCACTCCAGCACCTGGTCGACGCGCCGAACCCTTCCACTGCCTAACTAGCGACTTGCGACCATCCAGCTTCCTCATTGGCCGCCAACCAACACTCCACTCCGGCTCCCCGCCAATCACAAGACCTCACCAGTTATTGTTGGAGTCCCTTGCGTTTCTGCCAGCCAGAATATTGTGTGCTCGCAAGCTATGAACTCCTAAGTGACTCACCTTGTGTGGTCAAATAGAGGTTTATAGTTAGTGCATATATTCCAGCATTCATATTTTATTTACTTTTGTATGTCAATTCTCCTCCCCATTAACGTAATCTATTTTCATGTTTATGTATATTTTTTCCACTTGACATTTGTTACCAGTAAGCCAAGATTTTGCATTTGTTTCAATTTGTGTTTTTTTATTGTTATTAAAATCCATTTTTTATTATTGTCTTCGTATTTTGATTTATCATCTCTGAGACCCATTGTTGGGGGGTTTATTACAAAGCGGTTTCCCTCCAGATGATCTACGACGCCCTTTCTCTCACAAATCTTCTT
>WNGS01004535.1:6875-29599 GCA_020271785.1 Procambarus virginalis
GATCCACCAACATGTATAATGATCCACCAGCATGTATAATGATCCACCAGCATGTATAATGATCCACCAGCATGTATAATGATCCACCAGCATGTATAATAATCCACCAGCATGTATAATAATCCACCAGCATGTATAATGATCAACCAGCATGTATAATGATCTACCGGCAGTATAGTATACTAATCCACAACATATATAATGATCCAACATCAGGTATAATGATCCAACAGACAGGTATAATGATCCACCAGCATATATAATGATACAACATACCTGGAGAGGGTTCTGGGAGTTCTCTACTCCCCCAAGCTGGCCTGAAGCAGGCTCGACTTGTGATAACTTGGTCCAACAGGCTGTTGCTTTGAGCGGCCCGCACGCCCACATATCCACCACAGCCCGGTTGGTCCGGCACTCCTTGTAAGAACCTGTCTAAGTGCCTCTTGAATATATCCACCTTTGTTCCAGCAATATTTCTAATGCTTGCTGGGAGTGTGTTAAACAGTTGTGGACCTCTGATGTTCAGTGTTCTCTGATTGTGCCTATGGCACCTCTACTCCTCACTGGTTCTATTCTGCATTTCCTTCCGTATGCTTCGATGTTGTTATTCTACTGTGTAAATTTGGGACCTGGCCCTCAAGTATCTTCCATGTATATATTATTTGATACCTTTCTCATCACCTTTCCAGAATACATTTTAAGAGCTTTGAGACGGTCTCAATAATTTTGATGTTTTATCGTGTCTATGCGTGCCGTATATGTTCTCTGTATTCTCTCTAATTCAGAGATCTCTCCTGCTCTGAAAAGGGAAGTGAGTACCGAGCAATACTCAAGACGGGACAGCACCAGTGATTTAAGTAGTGTTAACACTGTGTGGGGTCTCTGGATTAGAACGTTCTCATAATCCATCCTATCATTTTCCTGGCCGCCGCCGCTATATTTGCTCGGTTGTGTTCACTTAATGTCAGGTCGTCAGACATCATAATTCCCAGATCTTTAACCTGTTGCTTTCCTTTATAAGTAGGTCTGATTGCGTCCTGTACCCTGTGTTTCATTTAGTTCCTCGTTTCCACCGTACCTAAGTACCTTGTAACTTATCACCGTTAAACATCATGTTATTTTCAGTTGCCCAATCGAAAACTTTATTTATATCTGATTGTAGTTTTTCGGGGATAATTTCATGCTGATTTTTGTATCATCTGCAAAGGATGATACGAAGCTGTGACTAGTATTTTTGTCTATACCCGAAATAAGAATGAGAAATAGCAGCGGTGCAAGGACTGTGCCCTGGGGTACAGAGCTTTTCACTGCACTTGGGCTTGATTTTACTTGATTGATCGTCACGCTCTGCATTCTGTTTGACAGAAAGTTGAAAATCCAACGCCTTTACCCGTAATTTCTATTGTTCTCATTTTAAGGGCAATCCTTCCATGGTCACATTTGTCGAAAGCCTACTTGGTACCTGCTTGATGGGGTTCTGGGAGTTCTTCTACTCCCAAGCCCGGCCCGAGGCCAGGCTTGACTTGTGAGAGTTTGGTCCAACTGGCTGTTGCTTGGAGCGGCCCGCAGGCCCACATATCCACAACAGCTCGGTTGGTCCGGCACTCCTTGAAGAAAAGTCTTTGAAAAGTTTGTGTATACAACATCTGCATATTGCTTTTCCTCTAAGGCTCCTGTGATTCTGTCACAGACAGGATCTTTCCGCTCTAAATCCATGTTGTCCTGGGTTGTGTAGTTCACTATTTTCCATAAAACTGGAAATTTGATTCCTAATCACTCTTTCAAAGACTTTGTGTGTGATGTTAGTGCAACTGGTCTTTAATTTTTTGCCAAGGCTTTACCCCCCCCCCCCCCCTTGTGCAACGGAGCTATATCTGCAGATTTAAGTGCTGCTGGTATCTCCCCTGTATCCAGGCTCTTTCTCCATATTACGCGAGTGCTCTCGCTACTGGTACTTTACATTTCTTTATGAATATTGAATTCCATGAGTCAGGCCCAGGAGCTGAGTGCATAGGCATATTGTCAATTTCTCTTTCAAAGTCTTCCGAGTTTGTGGTAATATCCGTTATATTATCTGCAGCTTGAATGTCATTCATAAAGAAGCTGTCTGGGTCATCAACTTTCATGTTGTTTATTGGTGTGCTAAACATAGCCTCATACTGGCTTCTTAGAATTTCACTAATCTCTTTGTTGTCCTCTGTGTACGTACCTTTGGTTGTAAGTAAAGATCAAATACTGTTGGAGATTTTTTTTATTTTGATATTGCATATGTGATTTTTTTTCTTTATCTCTTCTATACTTTTCTGTTCCAATTCCATTTCCTCAGACTCATATGATCACTTCAAGGTTTGTTGTATTTCTTCGATCTCCCTGCTTAGGCTTATTTTCCTTGCTTGTGATAGTTGTGTCTGCCGAAGCATTTCCGTTATTTTTTTCCTTCTCCTGTACAGTCGTCTGCGTTCTCTTTCTAGAGTGGTCCTCTTTCTGACCCTCCTCACCGGCATGTGCTTCAGGCAGACCTTGTATGCTTCAGCTGTCAGTTGAGCTATTCCCTGTGTGGGAGTTTTGTCGCTTAAGACCGTCTCCCATTGAATGGTTGCAAGGTCTATATTTACCTGATACCTGGTTGATGGGGTTCTGGGAGTTGTTCTACTCCCCAAGCCCGGCCCGAGGCCAGGCTTGACTTGTGAGTCGACTTTTGAGAATTATTTTTTCCCAGTCGATCCTCTTATTGTTGACATTGAATTGATTGAATACTCCTTCTCGCTTGTTGGGTCTCTTAGACCTACTACCGTTATTTATGCTAGTTCGCACCTCAATGAGCTTATGGTCTGAGTATGAAGTATCTGAGATTGTGATGTCTCTGATTAGTTCATCATTGTTTGTGAATAACAAGTCTATTTCTAGTTGGTTCTGTAATCTGTTGATTGAGCGAGAATTTGTCACAGACTCTGAGTAGTTCTCTGACCTGTGGTTGGTTATTTCCAGGTTGATTTCCTGCTATAATGTTATTATTTACTATTCTCCATTTTAAACTGGGTAGAGTGAAGTCTCCAAGGAAGATGATATCTTGTACTGGGTTTGCTAGGTTATCAAGAATAGTCTCTATTTTCTGTATCTGCTCTGTGAATTCCTTAACTGTTGCATCTGGCGGTTTGTATATTAGAATAATAATTAGATTTAGATTTTCTACCTTGATTCCCAGTACCTCTTATCACTTCACTGGACGAGTTCAGGAGCTCTGTGCATGCCAGTTCCTCTTTAATATACAGACCTACTCCTCCACTTGACCTAATTACTCTGTCACATCTATATAGATTATAATTCGGGATCCAGATTTCACTATCCATGTAGTCTTTTGTGTGGGTTTCTGTAAATGCACCAAATATTCGGTTCGATTTTATTAGAAGGCCATTTATGAACTTTATTTTGTTTTCTTATTTTGTGTTATGCAAATATGAATGATTTCCCATATTGTGTCATTATACAACAGCAAGTATAATGATCCACTAATATGTATAATGCTAGTATCCAGCAGCTGGTATTACGATCCAGCAGCAGGTATAATGATCGAGCAGCAGGTACAATGATCCAGCAGCAGATATAATGACCCAGCAGCAGGTATAATGATCCAGCAGCAGGTATAATGATCCAGCAGCAGGTATAATGATCGAGCAGCAGGTACAATGATCCAGCAGCAGGTATAATGATCCAGCAGCAGGTATAATGATCCAGCAGCAGGTATAATGATCCAGCAGCAGGTATAATGATCCAGCAGCAGGTATAATGATCCAGCAGCAGGTACAATGATCCAGCAGCAGATATAATGACCCAGCAGCAGGTATAATGATCCAGCAGCAGGTATAATGATCGAGCAGCAGGTATAATGATCCAGCAGCAGGTACAATGATCCAGCAGCAGGTATAATGATCCAGCAGCAGGTACAATGATCCAGCAGCAGGTATAATGATCCAACAACAGGTATAATGATCCAACAACAGGTATAATGATCCAGCAGCAGGTACAATGATCCAGCAGCAGGTATATTGATCCAGCAGCAGGTATATTGATCCAGCAGCAGGTATAATGATCCAGCAGCAGGTATAATGATCCAGCAGCAGGTATAATGATCCAGCAGCAGGTATAATGATCCAGCAGCAGGTATAATGATCCAGCAGCAGGTACAATGATCCAGCAGCAGGTATAATGATCCAGCAACAGGTATATGATCCAGCAGCAGGTATAATGATCCAGCAGCAGGTATAATGATCCAGCAGCAGGTATAATGATCCAGCAGCAGGTATAATGATCCAGCAGCAGGTATATGATCCAGCAGCAGGTACAATGATCCAGCAGCAGGTATAATGATCCAGCAACAGGTATATGATCCAGCAGCAGGTATAATGATCCAGCAGCGGGTATAATGATCCAGCAGCGGGTATAATGATCCAGCTTCGGTATAATGACCCAGCAGCGGATATAATGACCCAGCAGCAGGTGTGTACATAACGAAACAACTTACCTTCACTACACACCTGGATCACCAGTTCCTCAGACTCGTTCAGGACTTGTTCTGGTGCCCTAAGTCACCCCCCACCAGTGGTGTAGGTGTGCCGCCCCACCACTGGTGTAGGTGTGCTGCCCCACCACTGGTGTAGGTGTGCCGCCCCACCACTGGTGTAGGTGTGCCGCCCCACCACTGGTGCAGGTGTGCCGCCCCACCACTGGTGCAGGTGTGCTGCCCACCACTGGTGCAGGTGTGCTGCCCCACCACTGGTGCAGGTGTGCTGCCCCACCACTGGTGCAGGTGTGCTGCCCCACCACTGGTGCAGGTGTGCTGCCCCACCACTGGTGCAGGTATGCTGCCCCACCACTGGTGTAGGTGTGCTGCCCCACCACTGGTGCAGGTGTGCTGCCCCACCACTGGTGCAGTGTGCTGCCCCACCACTGGTGCAGGTGTGCTGCCCACCACTGGTGTAGGTGTGCTGCCCCACCACTGGTGGGGTGTGCTGCCCCACCACTGGTGTGGGTGTGCTGCCCCACCACTGGTGAGGTGTGCTGCCCCACCACTGGTGCAGGTGTGCTGCCCCACCACTGGTGCAGGTGTGCTGCCCCACCACTGGTGCAGGTGTGCTGCTCCACCACTAGTGTAGGTGTGCTGCCCCACCACTGGTGCTGGTGTGCTGCCCCACCACTGGTGCTGGTGTGCTGCCCCACCACTGGTGTGGTGTGCTGCCCCACCACTGGTGCTGGTGTGCTGCCCCACCACTGGTGCAGGTGTGCTGCCCCACCACTGGTGCAGGTGTGCTGCCCCACCACTGGTGTAGGTGTGCTGCCCCACCACTGGTGTAGGTGTGCTGCCCCAACACTGGTGCAATGTGCTGCCCCAACACTGGTGCAAATGTGCTGCCCCACCACTGGTGCAGGTGTGCTGCCCCACCACTGGTGCAGGTGTGCTGCCCCACCACTGGTGCAGGTGTGCTGCCACCACTGGTGCAGGTGTGCTGCCCCACCACTGGTGTAGGTGTGCTACCCCACCACTAGTGTAGGTGTGCTGCCCCACCACTAGTGCAGGTGTGCTGTTCCACCACTGGTGCAGGTGTGCTGCTCCACCAGTGGTGCAGGTGCTGCTCCACCACTGGTGCAGGTGTTCTGCTCCACCACTGGTGCAGGTGTGCTCCTCCACCACTGGTGCAGGTGTGCTGCTCCACCACTGGTGCAGGTGTGCTGCTCCACCACTGGTGCAGGTGTGCTGCCCCACCACTGGTTTAGGTGTGTTACTCTACCACTGGTGTAGGTGCTGCCCCACCACTGGTGCAGGTGTGTTGCTCTACCACTGGTGCAGGTGTGTTGCTCTACCACTGGTGTAGGTGCTGCTCCACCACTGGTGCAGGTGTGCTGTTCCACCACTGGTGCAGGTGTGCTGCTCCACCACTGGTGTAGGTGTGCTGCTCCACCACTGGTGTAGGTGTGCTGCTCCACCACTGGTGCAGGTGTGCTGCCCCACCACTGGTGCAGGTGTGCTGCTCCACCACTGGTGCAGGTGTGCTGCCCACCACTGGTGTAGGTGTGCTGCCCCACCACTGGTGCAGGTGTGCTGCTCCACCACTGGTGCAGGTGTGCTGCTCCACCACTGGTGCAGGTGGCTGCCCCACCACTGGTGCAGGTGTGCTGCTCCACCACTAGTGCAGGTGCTGCCTCACCACTGGCGCAGGTGTGCTGCTCCACCACTGGTGCAGGTGTGCTGCCCCACCACTGGTGCAGGTGTGCTGCTCCACCACTGGTGCAGGTGTGCTGTTCCACCACTGGTGTAGGTATGCTGCCCACCACTGGTGCAGGTGTGCTGCCCCACCACTGGTGAAGGTGTGCTGCCCCACCACTGGTGCACGTGTGCTGCTCCACCACTGGTGTAGGTGTGCTGCCCCACCACTGGTGAAGGTGTGCTGCCCCACCACTGGTGCAGGTGTGCTGCCCCACTACTGGTGTAGGTGTGCTGCCCCACCACTGGTGCAGGTGTGCTGCCCCACCACTGGTGTAGGTGTGCTGCCCCACCACTAGTGCAGGTGTGCTGCCCACCACTGATGCAGGCTAACCCCCACCCCACCACTGGCCCAGGCTAACCCCCACCACCACCACTGGCCCAAGCCACCCCCACCACCACCACTGGCCCAGGCTAACCCCAACACCACCACTGGCCCAAGCCACCCCACCACCACCACTGGCCCAGGCGTGGAGGAGAGAGAGGGGGGCGGCTAGCTGTACCACGTACCATGGGTTCATCAGAGTTCTTCTGAAACTGGACGAGTCTGACTCGGGTAATGTTGTCCATGTCGACGTCGCCGTTGGCGGGATCGACGCCGTCGTCGCCGTTTAGGTAGGGCAGGAGCGGCGGCGGCGTTACGCGAATGGCCTCGTCTCCGTACACCTCGTGAGCCACCACATCGTGGGCCTGAAGCAGCGCCTGCAAGGAGGGGCAAGCAGGGACACTCTGGTTAGTCACTAGGGCACCGTTAGCCGGAGAGGGGTGGTGGTGGTGGTGGTNGCAGGGATTGTGCACTACACTATTAGTCCGTACCTGGTGTGGTCTCAACCACGCTGAACAACCACGGCCAGCAGCCAACTACGCCAGGCAACCACGGTCACCAGCCAGACAACCACGGTCACCAGCCAGACAACCACGGCCACCAGCCAGGCAACCACGGTCACCAGCCAGACAACCACGGCCACCAGCCAGACAACCACGGCCACCACCAGCCAACCACGGCCACCAGCCAGCCAACCACGGCCACCAGCCAGCCAAACACGGCCAACAGCCAGACAACCACGGCCACCAGCCAGACAACCACGGCCACCAGCCAGACAACCACGGCCACCAGCCAGACAACCACGGCCACCAGCCAGACAACCACGGCCACCAGCCAGACAACCACGGCCACCAGCCAGACAACCACGGTCACAGCCAGACAACCATGGCCACCAGCCAGACAACCATGGCCACCAGCCAGACAACCACGGCCACCAGCCAACCACGGCCACCAGCCAGACAACCACGGCCACCAGCCAGACAACCACGGCCACCAGCCAACCAACCACGGCCACCAGACAACCACGGTCACCAGCCAGACAACCACGGTCACCAGCCAGCCAACCACGGTCACCAGCCAGACAACCACGGCCACCAGCCAGACAACCACGGCCACCAGCCAGACAACCACGGCCACCAGCCAGACAACCCGGTCACCAGCCAGACAACCACGGCCACCAGCCAGCCAACCACGGCCACCAGCCAGACAACCACGGCCACCGCCAGACAACCACGGCCACCAGCCAGACAACCACGGCCCCCGCCAGACAACCACGGCCACCAGTCAGCCAACCACGGCCACCAGTCAGCCAACCACGGCCACCCCAGCCAACCACGGCCACCCGCCAGCCAACCACGGCCACCCGCCAGCCAACCACGGCCACCAGCCAGACAACCACGGCCACCAGCCAGCCAACCACGGCCACCAGCCAGCCACCACGGCCCCAGCCAGCCAACCACGGCCACCAGCCAACCACGCCACCAGCCAGACAACCACGACCACCAGCCAGACAAACACGGCCACCAGCCAGCCAACCACGGCCACCAGCGAGACAACCACGGTCACCAGCGAGACAACCACGACCACCAGCCAGACAACCACGACTACCAGCCAGACAACCACGGCCACCAGCCAGACAACCACGGCCACCAGCCAGACAACCACGGCCACCAGCCAGCCAGCCAACCACGGCCACCAGCCAGACAACCACGGCCACCAGCCAGACAACCACGACCACCAACCAGCCAACCACGGCCACCAGCCAGACAACCACGACCACCAGCCAGACAACCACGGCCACCCGCCAGACAACCACGGCCACCCGCCAGACAACCACGACCACCAGCCAGACAACCACGGCCACCAGCCAGACAACCACGGCCACCAGCCAGACAACCACGGCCACCAGCCAGACAACTACGGCCACCGCCAGCCAGACAACCACGGCCACCCGCCAGCCAGCCACCACGGCCACCAGCCAGACAACCACGACCACCAACCAGCCAACCACGACCACCAACCAGACAACCACGGCCACCAGCCAGACAACCACGGCCACCAGCCAGACAACCACGGCCACCAGCCAGACAACCACGGCCACCAGCCAGACAACCACGGCCACCAGACAACCACGACCACCAACCAGCCAACCACGGCCACCAGCCAGACAACCACGGCCACCAGCCAGACAACCACGGCCACCCGCCAGCCAGCCAAACACGGCCACCAGCCAGATAACCACGGCCACCAGCCAGACAACCACGGCCACCAGACAACCACGGCCACCAGCCAGACAACCACGGCCACCAGCCAGACAACCACGGCCACCCGCCAGCCAACCACGGCCACCCGCCAGCCAACCACGACCACCAGCCAGACAACCACGGCCACCCGCCAGACAACCACGGCACCAGCCAGACAACCACGGCCACCAGCCAGACAACCACGGCCACCAGCCAGACAACCACGGCCACCAGCCAGACAACCACGGCCACCAGCCAGACAACCACGGCCACCAGCCAGACAACCACGGCCACCAGCCAGACAACCACGGCCACCAGCCAGACAACCACGGCCACCAGCCAGACAACCACGGCCACCAGCCAGCCAACCACGGCCACCAGCCAGACAACCACGGCCACCAGCCAGACAACCACGGCCACCAGCCAGACAACCACGGCCACCAGCCAGCCAACCACGGCCACCAGCCAGACAACCACGGCCACCAGCCAACCACGGCCACCAGCCAGACAACCACGGCCACCAGCCAGCCATTCACGGCCACCAGACAACCAAGACCACCAGCCAACCACGCCAGCCAACCACGGCCACCAGACAACCAAGACCACCAGCCAACCACGCCAGCCAACCACGGCCACCAGACGAGAGTGACGTGTGACACAGAGCCAGGGAAACGAACCAAATATCTGAAGATAATACTGAAGCCTCGCTCCCTACACCATTCTTTATGCTGCCCTCAAAAAGGTACTTGAAAGATAAGGTAACGACTCTGATAAACCAGGGTCGGAGGGCACGAGGAAGGGTCTGGACATGGAAGGAGAGACCCGCAAGAATAAGGGATAACGATGAACAAGCCAAACATGATCCAATAATCACCGACCAATTCAGACATGAGATAAATGACTGAATGGCTCGCGGAAGGGTTGACCGGGTCAGGAAATGTGTCTGAGGGGAGAGAAGCCTGGCGTACTGAAGGGGGAAAAATGTTTGATGAAATGAAATCATTTCTGTGTAGAGCACCATGGACTCCTTGGTGGACATCCTGGTGCAGACATGTTGGGAACAACAGAGGGGACATGGCTGTCCTCATGGTTCACCATTAACGCCACACATTAGCCCATGGTTCACCATCAACACCACACAATAACCCATGGTTCACCATCAACGCCACACAATAACCCATGGTTCACCATTAACGCCACACAATAACCCATGAGTCACCATCAACGCCACACAATAACCCATGGTTCACCATTAACGCCACACAATAATCCATGGTTCACCATCAACGCCACACAATAACCCATGGTTCACCATCAACACACAATAACCATGGTTCACCATTAACGCCACACAATAACCCATGGTTCACCATCAACGCCACACAATAACCCATGGTTCACCATCAACACACAATAACCCATGGTTCACCATTAACGCCACACAATAACCCATGGTTCACCATTAACGCCACACAATAACCCATGGTTCACCATCAACGCCACACAATAACCCATGGTTCACCATCAACACACAATAACCCATGGTTCACCATTAACGCCACACAATAACCCATGGTTCACCATCAACGCCACACAATAACCCATGAGTCACCATCAACACCACACAATAACCCATGAGTCACCATCAACACCACACAATAACCCATGGTTCACCATTAACGCCACACAATAACCCATGAGTCACCATCAACACCACACAATAACCCATGAGTCACCATCAACGCCACACAATACCCCATGGTTCACCATCAACACCACACAATAACCCATGAGTCACCATCAACGCCACACAATAACCCATGGTTCACCATCAACACCACACAATAACCCATGAGTCACCATCAACGCCACACAATAACCCATGGTTCACCATCAACGCCACACAATAACCCATGGTTCACCATCAACACCACACAATAACCCATGGTTCACCATTAACGCCACACAATAACCCATGGTTCACCATCAACACCACACAATAACCCATGGTTCACCATCAACACCACACAATAACCCATGAGTCACCATCAACACCACACAATAACCCATGAGTCACCATTAACGCCACACAATAACCCATGAGTCACCATTAACGCCACACAATAACCCATGGTTCACCATCAACGCCACACAATAACCCATGAGTCACCATCAACACACAATAACCCATGAGTCACCATCAACACCACACAATAACCCATGAGTCACCATCAACGCCACACAATAACCCATGAGTCACCATCAACGCCACACAATAACCCATGAGTCACCATCAACGCCACACAATAACCCATGAGTCACCATCAACGCCACACAATAACCCATGGTTCACCATCAACGCCACACAATAACCCATGGTTCACCATCAACACCACACAATAACCCATGAGTCACCATCAACACCACACAATAACCCATGAGTCACCATCAACGCCACACAATAACCCATGGTTCACCATCAACGCCACACAATAACCCATGGTTCACCATCAACGCCACACAATAACCCATGAGTCACCATCAACGCCACAGAATAACCCATGAGTCACCATTAACGCCACAGAATAACCCATGGTTCACCATCAACGCCACACAATAACCCATGGTTCACCATCAACGCCACACAATAACCCATGGTTCACCATCAACGCCCCCACAATAACCCATGGTTCACCATCAACGCCACACAATAACCCATGAGTCACCATCAACGCCACACAATAACCCATGGTCACCATTAACGCCACACAACCCATGGTTCACCATCAACGCCCCACAATAACCCATGAGTCACCATCAACGCCACAGAATAACCCATGAGTCACCATTAACGCCACACAATAACCCATGAGTCACCATCAACACCACACAATAACCCATGGTTCACCATCAACGCCCCCACAATAACCCATGAGTCACCATCAAGCGAGTAAAATGCAAAATGTTGAAGCCCCATGCAATGGTCAAATGAAAATAAACTAAAGAATGACTAAATAAAGATACCAGAGGACTTTGCATCATTCGAGAATGCAGAAAGTAAAGCCGAGGCCCACATTAAGCTCCTCCAAGACCACATCTAAGCTTTATTTGCGTTAAAATTGTGAACAAATAAAGGGCAATTGAATGTAAATGAAGTAGGCTACATTTACAGCTTCATATTTAGAGCTGACTGAACCCAGAAAGCTTTGGAACACATAAAGGTTGAGAGGGGGGACCAAAGAGCTGAAACTCAACCCTCGGAAGCACAATTAGGTTAACACAATTAGACAAAACACACCAAAATCTTCGCTTAGAGAGGCTTCACTGGTCAGCCCCGGCATATATAAATAAATAAATAAATAAATAATTATATATATGACACTGAAAACTCACACCCCAGAAGTCACTTCTGGGGTGTGAGTTTTCAGTTACATATAGTCCTGGGGACCATTCAGGCTTGTTTGCATTTGTGTTCCTCACGTGTGCCCCAAAGAATGAGGTGATTTGATAAAATGCTATGCCCAAGATTACCATCCGAGTGCCGGCGGGGAAGTGGTTCAAATAGCTTCGGCTATCACTTCCTTATGTCCGGTCGTGATGGTCAAGCGGATTAAGGCGTCCCTGTACATACCAGTTGCATTGCTCCTGGCAGTATGGGTTTGAGTGTGAGTTTTCAGTTTTATATATATATATATATATATATATATATATATATATATATATATATATATATATATATAGTATATTTATATTAGTATATATTAGTATATTTTGGTAGCAGTCTTTCCTGTAGACATATATTATTAAATATGACCGTAAAAGTAAGATTAATAATTCTAACACGAATTTTCTCAATATTTGTTATGTTTCTTTTCACTATTGATGGTAATTGAAAAATCAGTTCTCCAAAATTCATTTTATTTCTAGTCTGACGCGACACTTGAACGCGTTTCGTAATAACTTATTACATTTTCAAAGACTTTTAGTTTACACACACACAACTATAACCTGCAAACACTAAACAGAGTTCTTACTTATACTATGATTTAAACAGCTTTCATTTTATACCCGCATTTGGGTGAGGTGATATGTTACAACAGTTTTGGATGAGGTGAACAAAACTTTCAACACAGGACAGAACACGAAACAATGGGTATTAATTGGGTAAATTGAAGGTAAGAATGGAAGTAACTGCAGAGGGCCTATTGGCCCATATTTCTTGATGCTTCTATATTGGAGCGGAGTCTTGAAGTGGGTAGAATATAGTTGTGCATTAATTGGCTGTTGATTGCTGGTGTTGACTTTTTGATGTGTAGTGCCTCGCAGATGTCAAGCCGCCTGCTTTCGCTGTATCTATCGATGATTTCTGTGTTGTTTGCTAAGATTTCTCTGGTGATGGTCTGGTTGTGGGAAGAGATTATATGTTCCTTAATGGAGCCCTGTTGCTTATGTATCGTTAATCGCCTGGAAAGAGATGTTGTCGAGGAGGAAAGAATCGAGGCAACTACAGAAGCACCATACTGTCCCCCGAGCTCAAAGCGGCAGCTTAGAGCCTTCGTGAGAACAAGGAGATAGTCATCAGGAGAGGTGACAAGTCGACAATATACGTCATTCTTAAGAAAGGCAAATATCTGGCGAAAATGAACCTCATTCTCTCTGACCAAACTAAATTCCAAAGGGTAACGAAGGACACTACAGCCGAACTGAAAGCAAAGGTCAACAAATTGATCGAAACTGTGAACGCCAAGAAATCTGGACTCCACCTGCCAAAGATTATTGGGGAATATAAACCTGGATACGCGTATGGAAATGTCAAGACACATAAACCTGGAAACCCACTTCAGAAATCATCAGCCAGATACCCACACCCACGTACAAACTGGCGAAGCGACTCAACGGCTTGCTGACTCCTTATGTCCCTTGTACCTTCAGCCTGAAGTCTCCAAAGGAATTTGTTGACTTACTGCGGGGAACACGGGCCACAGGGATATGAGCCTCGTTGGACGTAGAATCAGTTTACCAACGTACCTGTGGATGAAACGATCGGATTGATAGCGGACAGAGTGTATCGTGATCCGGCCTGTACTCCTCTTGACATACCAGAAAACATTCTAAGGAAACTACTCCAAGCTTGTACTAAAGAGGCAACCTTCTTGAGCCCGGATGGGCACATGTATAAGCAAGTAGATGGGGTTGCCATGGGTTCTCCCCTAGGCGTCCTGTTTGCGAACTTCTTCATAGGTACCATCGAGCAAAAGGTCTTAGTCGACATGAACTTGAAACCGGCCATATACTGCAGGTATGTTGACGATATTTTTACACAGGTACCTGATGTCAGACATCTGCAGGAGCTGAAGGAGGCATTTGAGCAGAATTCTGTGTTGCGTTTCACTTATGAGATGGAGAAGATGAGAAGCTGCCCTTTCTAGATGTAACAGTCATGGAAAGGAGCAGAGGTTTCCACACTGCAGTCTACACTAAGGAAACAAACATAGGAATGTGCCTAAATGCCAACAGTAACTGCCCAGACAGGTACAAGAGGAGTGTTGTTAACGCTTATGTCGACCGCGCTCTCAGCCACAGCTCAGCATGGAAGCAAGTCGATGAAGAACTCTGTAGGGTAAGGCAGGTTCTAGTCAACAACGGCTTCTCCAATAGTTTCGTTGAAGACATCATAAGAAGGTATTGACTCAGGTGTTCTGGACGACATTCTAACAATTTATCCAAAATTTGCTTGTCCATTTTAAAGAATGAAGAAGAATTTTATTTAAATTACTTTCAAGCTGCATCACTTATGAACCCATCCCTGCCCCTGTGTGGCAGTGCACAATAGAAAGTTGTTTTCACATATTCATACATTAAAACATTGATTGTAATCATGATATATATATATATGTGCCAGTTTAGACCTATTGTCTTGTGTATGACCCTCTTTCCTGCGTGACAGTGAATACCAGCATTATCCTCACTTTAATAGGACTTAATTGAAATCCTCAGATTAGGCAAAATTGTAATTAATTTTGTCAATAAAGATGTTAATAATAATAATAAGAAGGAAGGTTAAACGCTATGCAACCTCTGAAGAGACAACTAACACAACACCTATACCCCCTATTAGACTATTTTACAGGAACTTCTTCTCCACAGCTCATAAAACGAAGGAAAGGGTCCTGAAAGATATTGTTAATAGAAACGTTATCCCTACAGACAAATATCAGAAGATACAACTGACGATTTACTATAAAACCAAAAAAACGGCCAGCCTACTCATAAGACTCTCCAGACACAAAGCAGAACGCTTTAAAAGAGACCAACGTCGTCTATGCCTTCAAATGCCCACTTGGGGAGTGTAAGCCTCAAAGAACTCAGTATATAAGCAAGACAACAACATCTCTTTCCAGGCGATTAACGATGCATAAGCAACAGGGCTCCATTAAGGAACATATAATCTCTTCCCACAACCAGACCATCACCAGAGAAATCTTAGCAAACAACACAGAAATCATCGATAGATACAGCGAAAGCAGGCGGCTTGACATCTGCGAGGCACTACACATCAAAAAGTCAACACCAGCAATCAACAGCCAATTAATGCACAACTATATTCTACCCACTTCAAGACTCCGCACCAATATAGAAGCATCAAGAAATATGGGCCAATAGGCCCTCTGCAGTTACTTCCATTCTTACCTTCAATTTACCCAATTAATACCCATTGTTTTGTGTTCTGTCCTGTGTTGAAAGTTTTGTTCACCTCATCCAAAACTGTTGTAACATATCACCTCACCCAAATGCGGGTATAAAATGAAAGCTGTTTAAATCATAGCATAAGTTAGAACTCTATTTAGTGTTTGCAGGTTATAGTTGTGTGTGTGTAAACTAAAAGTCTTTGAAAATGTAGTAAGTTATTACGAAACACATTCAAGTGTCGCGTCAGACTAGAAATAAAAATGAATTTTGGAGAACTGATTTTTCAATTACCATCAACAGTGAAAAGAAACATAAAAAATATTGAGAAAATTCGTGTTAGAATTATTAATCTTACTTTTTCGGTCATATTTAATAATATATGTACAGGAAAGACTGCTACCAAAATATACTAATATATATATATATATATATATATATATATATATATATATATAATTCCAATTATTATATATTATATTAAGAACATGAATTACTGACTTCTTTACGTTAGGTTATCTTGAGGGTTATCTTGAGATGATTTCGGGGCTTAGTGTCCCCGCGGCCCGGTCTTCGACCAGGCCTCCACTCCCAGGAAGCAGCCCGTGACAGCTGACTAACACCAAGGTACCTATTTTACTGCTAGGTAACAGGGGCATAGGGTGAAAGAAACTCTGCCCATTGTTTCTCGCCGGCGCCCGGGATCGAACCCGGGACCACAGGATCACGAGTCCAGTGTGCTGTCCGCTCGGCCGACCGGCTCCCCCGAGGTTAGGTAAGGTTTGATAACATTTCCATGTTATGTCTAACTTTGATAAAGAAAATATATCATATGATCATGTTCATCATAAATGAACCACCAGCATGTATAATGATCCCATCATTATACATGTATAATGATCCCATTATTATACATGTATAATGATCCACCAGCATGTATAATGATCCACCAGCATGTATAATGATCCACCAGCATGTATAATGATCCCATCAGCATGTATAATGATCCACCAGCATGTATAATGATCCCATCAGCATGTATAATGATCCACCAGCATGTATAATGATCCACCAGCATGTATAATGATCCACCAGCATGTATAATGATCCCATCAGCATGTATAGTGATCCATCAGCATGTATAATGATCCACCAGCATGCATAATAATTCACCCCCAGGTATAATGATCCATCAGCATGTATATTTATCCACTAGCATGTATGTTGATCCATCAGCAGGTATCCGCTAACATCTGTATAATGATCCACCAACATGTATATTAATCCAACAGCAGGTATAATGATCCAGCAGCAGTTATAAAGATCCACCAACATGTATAATGATCCACCAGCATGTATAATGATCCACCAGCATGTATAATGATCCACCAGCATGTATAATGATCAACCACCATGTATAATAATCCACCAGCATGTATAATGATCAACCAGCATGTATAATGATCTACCGGCAGTATAGTATACTAATCCAACAGCATATATAATGATCCAACATCAGGTATAATGATCCAACAGACAGGTATAATGATCCACCAGCATATATAATGATACAACATACCTGGAGAGGGTTCTGGGAGTTCTTCTACTCCCCAAGCCTGGCCTGAAGCCAGGCTCGACTTGTGATAACTTGGTCCAACAGGCTGTTGCTTTGAGCGGCCCGCACGCCCACATATCCACCACAGCCCGGCACTCCTTGTAAGAACCTGTCTAAGTGCCTCTTGAATATATCCACCTTTGTTCCAGCAATATTTCTAATGCTTGCTGGGAGTGTGTTAAACAGTTGTGGACCTCTGATGTTCAGTGTTCTCTGATTGTGCCTATGGCACCTCTACTCCTCACTGGTTCTATTCTGCATTTCCTTCCGTATGCTTCGATGTTGTTATTCTACTGTGTAAATTTGGGACCTGGCCCTCCAGTATCTTCCATGTATATATTATTTGATACCTTTCTCATCACCTTTCCAGAATACATTTTAAGAGCTTTGAGATGGTCTAAATAATTTTGATGTTTTATCGTGTCTATGCGTGCCGTATATGTTCTCTGTATTCTCTCTAATTCAGAGATCTCTCCTGCTCTGAAAAGGGAAGTGAGTACCGAGCAATACTCAAGACGGGACAGCACCAGTGATTTAAGTAGTGTTAGCACTGCTGTGGGGTCTCTGGATTAGAACGTTCTCATAATCCATCCTATCATTTTCCTGGCCGCCGCCGCTATATTTGCTCGGTTGTGTTCACTTAATGTCAGGTCGTCAGACATCATAATTCCCAGATCTTTAACCTGTTGCTTTCCTTTATAAGTAGGTCTGATTAATTCCTGTACCCTGTGTTTCATTTAGTTCCTCGTTTCCACCGTACTTAAGTACCTTGTAACTTATCACCGTTAAACATCATGTTATTTTCAGTTGCCCAATCGAAAACTTTATTTATATCTGATTGTAGTTTTTCGGTGATAATTTCATGCTGATTTTTGTATCATCTGCAAAGGATGATACGAAGCTGTGACTAGTATTTTTGTCTATACCCGAGATAAGAATGAGAAATAGCAGCGGTGCAAGGACTGTGCCCTGGGGTACAGAGCTTTTCACTGCACTTGGGCTTGATTTTACTTGATTGATCGTCACGCTCTGCATTCTGTTTGACAGAAAGTTGAAAATCCAACGCCTTTACCTGTAATTTCTAATGTTCTCATTTTAAGGGCAATCCTTCCATGGTCACATTTGTCGAAAGCCTACTTGGTACCTGCTTGATGGGGTTCTGGGAGTTCTTCTACTCCCCAAGCCCGGCCCGAGGCCAGGCTTGACTTGTGAGAGTTTGGTCCAACTGGCTGTTGCTTGGAGCGGCCCGCAGGCCCACATATCCACAACAGCTCGGTTGGTCCGGCACTCCTTGAAGAAAAGTCTTTGAAAAGTTTGTGTATACAACATCTGCATATTGCTTTTCCTCTAAGGCTCCTGTGATTCTGTCACAGACAGGATCTTTCCGCTCTAAATCCATGTTGTCCTGGGTTGTGTAGTTCACTATTTTCCATAAAACTGGAAATTTGATTCCTAATCACTCTTTCAAAGACTTTGTGTGTGATGTTAGTGCAACTGGTCTTTAATTTTTTGCCAAGGCTTTACCCCCCCCCACCCTTGTGCAACGGAGCTATATCTGCAGATTTAAGTGCTGCTGGTATCTCCCCTGTATCTAGGCTCTTTCTCCATATTACGCTGAGTGCTCTCGCTACTGGTACTTTACATTTCTTTATGAATATTGAATTCCATGAGTCAGGCCCAGGAGCTGAGTGCATAGGCATAGTGTCAATTTCTCTTTCAAAATCTTCCGAGTTTGTGGTAATATCCGTTATATTATCTGCAGCTTGAATGTCATTCATAAAGAAGCTGTCTGGGTCATCAACTTTCATGTTGTTTATTGGTGTGCTAAACATAGCCTCATACTGGCTTCTTAGAATTTCACTAATCTCTTTGTTGTCCTCTGTGTACGTACCTTTGGTTGTAAGTAAAGATCAAATACTGTTGGAGATTTTTTTTATTTTGATATTGCATATGTGATTTTTTTTCTTTATCTCTTCTATACTTTTCTGTTCCAATTCCATTTCCTCAGACTCATATGATCACTTCAAGGTTTGTTCTATTTCTTCGATCTCCCTGCTTAGGCTTATTTTCCTTGCTTGTGATAGTTGTGTCTGCCGAAGCATTTCCGTTATTTTTTTCCTTCTCCTGTACAGTCGTCTGCGTTCTCTTTCTAGAGTGGTCCTCTTTCTGACCCTCCTCACAGGCACGTGCTTCAGGCAGACCTTGTATGCTTCAGCTGCCAGTTGAGCTATTCCCTGTGTGAGAGTTTTGTCGCTTAAGACCGTCTCCCATTGAATGGTTGCAAGGTCTATATTTACCTGATACCTGGTTGATGGGGTTCTGGGAGTTGTTCTACTCCCCAAGCCCGGCCCGAGGCCAGGCTTGACTTGTGAGTCGACTTTTGAGAATTTATTTTTTCCCAGTCGATCCTCTTATTGTTGACATTGAATTGATTGAATACTCCTTCTCGCTTGTTGGGTCTCTTAGACCTACTACCGTTATTTATGCTAGTTCGCACCTCAATGAGCTTATGGTCTGAGTATGAAGTATCTGAGATTGTGATGTCTCTGATTAGTTCATCATTGTTTGTGAATAACAAGTCTATTTCTAGTTGGTTCTGTAATCTGTTGATTGAGCGAGAATTTGTCACAGACTCTGAGTAGTTCTCTGACCTGTGGTTGGTTATTTCCAGGTTGATTTCCTGCTATAATGTTATTATTTACTATTCTCCATTTTAAACTGGGTAGAGTGAAGTCTCCAAGGAAGATGATATCTTGTACTGGGTTTGCTAGGTTATCAAGAATAGTCTCTATTTTCTGTATCTGCTCTGTGAATTCCTTAACTGTTGCATCTGGCGGTTTGTATATTAGAATAATAATTAGATTTAGATTTTCTACCTTGATTCCCAGTACCTCTTATCACTTCACTGGACGAGTTCAGGAGCTCTGTGCATGCCAGTTCCTCTTTAATATACAGACCTACTCCTCCACTTGACCTAATTACTCTGTCACATCTATATAGATTATAATTCGGGATCCAGATTTCATTATCCATGTAGTCTTTTGTGTGGGTTTCTGTAAATGCACCAAATATTCGGTTCGATTTTATTAGAAGGCCATTTATGAACTTTATTTTGTTTTTATTTTGTGTTATGCAAATATGAATGATTTCCCATATTGTGTGTCATTATACAACAGCAAGTATAATGATCCACTAATATGTATAATGCTAGTATCCAGCAGCTGGTATTACGATCCAGCAGCAGGTATAATGATCGAGCAGCAGGTACAATGATCCAGCAGCAGATATAATGACCCAGCAGCAGGTATAATGATCGAGCAGCAGGTATAATGATCGAGCAGCAGGTACAATGATCCAGCAGCAGGTATATTGATCCAGCAGCGGGTATATTGATCCAGCAGCAGGTATAATGATCCAGCAGCGGGTATAATGATCCAGCAGCGGGTATAATGATCCAGCAGCGGGTATAATGATCCAGCAGCGGGTATAATGATCCAGCTTAGGGTATAATGATCCAGCAGCAGGTATAATGATCCAGCAGCAGGTACAATGATCCAGCAGCAGGTATAATGATCCAGCAGTGGGTATAATGATCCAGCAGCGGGTATAATGATCCAGCAGCGGATATAATGACCCAGCAGCAGGTGTGTACATAACGAAACAACTTACCTTCACTACACACCTGGATCACCAGTTCCTCAGACTCGTTCAGGACTTGTTCTGGTGCCCTAAGTCACCCCCTCACCAGTGGTGTAGGTGTGCCGCCCCACCACTGGTGTAGGTGTGCTGCCCCACCACTGGTGCAGGTGTGCTGCCCCACCACTGGTGCAGGTGTGCTGCCCCACCACTGGTGCAAGTGTGCTGCCCCACCACTGGTGCAGGTATGCTGCCCCACCACTGGTGTAGGTGTGCTGCCCCACCACTGGTGCAGATGTGCTGCCCCACCACTGGTGCAGGTGTGCTGCTCCACCACTAGTGTAGGTGTGCTGCCCCACCACTGGTGTGGGTGTGCTGCCCCACCACTGGTGTGGGTGTGCTGCCCCACCACTGGTGAGGGTGTGCTGCCCCACCACTGGTGCAGGTGTGCTGCCCCACCACTGGTGCAGGTGTGCTGCTCCACCACTAGTGTAGGTGTGCTGCCCCACCACTGGTGCTGGTGTGCTGCCCCACCACTGGTGCTGGTGTGCTGCCCCACCACTGGTGCGCTGCCCCACCACTGGTGCAGGTGTGCTGCCCCACCACTGGTGCAGGTCTGCTGCCCCACCACTGGTGTAGGTGTGCTGCCCCACCACTGGTGTAGGTGTGCTCCCCACCACTGGTGCAGGTGTGCTGCCCCACCACTGGTGCAGGTGTGCTGCCCCACCACTGGTGCAGGTGTGCTGCCCCACCACTGTGTGTAGGTGTGCTGCCCCACCACTAGTGCAGGTGTGCTGTTCCACCACTGGTGCAGGTGTGCTGCTCCACCAGTGGTGCAGGTGCTGCTCCACCACTGGTGCAGGTGTTCTGCTCCACCACTGGTGCAGGTGTGCTCCTCCACCACTGGTGCAGGTGTGCTGCTCCACCACTGGTGCAGGTGTGCTGCTCCACCACTGGTGCAGGTGTGCTGCCCCACCACTGGTTTAGGTGTGTTGCTCTACCACTGGTGTAGGTGCTGCCCCACCACTGGTGCAGGTGTGTTGCTCTACCACTGGTGCAGGTGTGTTGCTCTACCACTGGTGTAGGTGCTGCTCCACCACTGGTGCAGGTGTGCTGTTCCACCACTGGTGCAGGTGTGCTGCTCCACACTGGTGTAGGTGTGCTGCTCCACCACTGGTGTAGGTGTGCTGCTCCCACCACTGGTGCAGGTGTGCTGCCCCACCACTGGTGCAGGTGTGCTGCTCCACCACTGGTGCAGGTGTGCTGCCACCACTGGTGCAAGTGTGCTGCCCCACCACTGGTGCAGGTGTGCTGCTCACCACTGGATGCAGGTGTGCGGCTCCACCACTGGTGCAGGTGTGCTGCCCCACCACTGGTGCAGGTGTGCTGCTCCACCAATAGTGCAGGTGCTGCCTCACCACTGGTGCAGGTGTGCTGTTCCACCACTGGTGTAGGTGTGCTGCCCCACCACTGGGTGCAGGTGTGCTGCCCCACCACGGGTGAACGGTGTGCTGCCCCACCACTGGTGCACGTGTGCTGCTCCCCACTGGTTTAGGTGTGTAGGTGTGCTGCCCCACCACTGGTGAAGGTGTGCTGCCCCACCACTGGTGCAGGTGTGCTGCCCCACCACTGATGCAGGCTACCCCCACCACTGGCCCAGGCTAACCCCCACCACCACCACTGGCCCAAGCCACCCCCACCACCACCACTGGCCCAGGCTAACCCCCAACACCACCACTGGCCCAAGCCACCCCCCACCACCACCACGGGCCCAGGCGTGGAGGAGAGAGAGGGGGGCGGCTAGCTGTACCACGTACCATGGGGTCATCAGAGTTCTTCTGAAACTGGGACGAGTCTGACTCGGGTAATGTTGTCCATGTCGAACGTCGCCGTTGGCGGGATCGACGCCGTCGTCGCCTTTAGGTAGGGCAGGAGCGGCGGCGGCGTTACGCGAATGGC
>WNGS01004535.1:34372-47679 GCA_020271785.1 Procambarus virginalis
GTTGTGGTGGTGGTGGCGGGTGGTGGTTGTGGTGGTTTGTGGTGGTGGTTGTGGTGGTGGCGGGTGGTGGTTGTGGTGGTGGTGGTGGTGGTGGTGGCGGGTGGTGGTTGCAGTGATGGTGGTGATAGTTGCAGTACTCCGTGCCTGCCCCCCCCCCCCCCCCCACCAATACATCAACAAAAGCTAGGGACAAGTGTATCAGAGACAAACACAGCCCTCGGCCACCTGCTCTGTGTGTGTGTGCCAGTAATTGGAGCCGCTTGTAATTGCCAGCTGACGCATCTGTACACTGCGGGCCTTGTTATTCCTGCTGTCACCTCACCCACCCACGTTACCAGTGGTCCAGAGGGCCACTGGAGAGAGGGCCAGAGGGCCAGATGAACAACCCAGCGGGTTTTCTTCCTATTGGGGAGTGTTGTACATGCTGCTATGGCGGTGTGTCCACTCACAGGATGAGTGGCGCTGCCCAATACTGTCACTATGGTGGTGTGTCCACTCACAGGATGAGTGGCGCTGCCCAATACTGTCACTATGGCGGTGTGTCTACTCACAGGATGAGTGGCGCTGCCCAATACTGTCACTATGGCGGTGTGTCCACTCACAGGATGAGTGGCGCTGCCCAATACTGTCACTATGGCGGTGTGTCCACTCACAGGATGAGTGACGCTGCCCAATACTGTCACTATGGCGGTGTCCACTCACAGGATGAGTGACGCTGCCCAATACTGTCACTATGGCGGTGTGTCCACTCACAGGATGAGTGGCGCTGCCCAATACTGTCACTATGGCGGTGTGTCTACTCACAGGATGAGTGGCGCTGCCCAATACTGTCACTATGGCGGTGTGTCCACTCACAGGATGAGTGGCGCTGCCCAATTCTGTCACTATGGCAGTGTGTCCACTCACAGGATGAGTGGCGCTGCCCAATACTGTCTGGTTGATACCTGGTTGATACCTGGTTGATGGGGTTCTGGGAGTTCTTCTACTCCCCAAGCCCGGCCCGAGGCCAGGCTTGACTTGTGAGAGTTTGGTCCACTAGGCTGTTGCTTGGAGCGGCCCGCAGGCCCACATACCCACCACAGCCCGGCTGGTCCGGCACTCCTTGGAGGAAAAATCTAGTTTCCTCTTGAAGATGTCCACGGTTGTTCCGGCAATATTTCTTATGCTTGCTGGGAGGACGTTGAACAACCGCGGACCTCTGATGTTTATACAGTGTTCTCTGATTGTGCCTATGGCACCCCTGCTCTTCACTGGTTCTATTCTGCATTTTCTTCCATATCGTTCACTCCAGTACGTTGTTATTTTACTGTGTAGATTTGGGACCTGGCCCTCCAGTATCTTCCAGGTGTATATTATTTGATATCTCTCTCGTCTTCTTTCTAGTGAGTACATTTGGAGAGCTTTGAGACGATCCCAATAATTTAGGTGCTTTATCGCGTCTATACGTGCTGTATATGTTCTCTGTATTCCCTCTATTTCAGCAATCTCTCCTGCTCTGAAGGGGAAGTGAGTACTGAACAGTACTCAAGACGGGACAGCACAAGTGACTTGAAGAGTACAAGCATTGTGATGGGATCCCTGGATTTGAAAGTTCTCGTAATCCATCCTATCATTTTTCTGGCTGTCGCAATATTTGCTTGGTTATGCTCCCTAAACGTTAGGTCGTCAGACATATTATTCCCAAATCCTTTACATGCTGTTTTCCTACTATGGGCACATTTGATTGTGTTTTGTACCCTGTATTATGTTTAAGGTCCTCATTTTTACCGTACCTGAGTACCTGGAATTGATCACTGTTAAACATCATGTTATTTTCTGATGCCCAGTCGAAAACTTTATTAATATCAGCTTGAAGTTTTTCAATGTCTTCAGCCGAGGTAATTTTCATACTGATTTTTGTGTCGTCTGCAAAGGATGATACGAAGCTGTGACTTGTATTTTGTCTATATCTGATATGAGAATAAGGAAAAGCAGCGGTGCAAGGACTGTACCCTGAGGTACAGAGCTTTTAACTGCACTTGGACTAGATTTTATATGGTTGACCGTTACTCGCTGAGTCCTGTTTGACAGAAAACTGAGTATCCAGCGTCCTACTTTATCGGTTATTCCCATTGACTTCATTTTGTGTGCTATCACGCCATGGTCACATTTATCGAATGCCTTTGCGAAGTCCGTGTATATCACATCAGCATTCTGTTTTTCTTCTAATGCCTCAGTGACTTTGTCGTAGTGCTCAAGTAGCTGTGAGAGGCACGATCTTCCTGCTCGAAATCCATGTTGGCCAGGGTTGTGAAGGTCATTGGTCTCCATGAAATTGGTGACCTGACTCCTAATCACTCTCTCAAATACTTTTATTATGTGCGATGTTAGTGCAACTGGTCTATAATTCTTTGCCAATGCTTTGCTCCCTCCCTTGTGTAGAGGGGCTATGTCTGCCACTTTAAGTGCATCTGGTATCTCCCCCGTGTCCAAGCTCTTCCTCCACACTATACTGAGTGCCTGTGCTACCGGCACCTTGCATTTCTTTATAAATATTGAATTCCATGAGTCTGGACCTGGGGCCGAGTGCATGGGCATGTTTTCAATTTCTCTTTCAAAATTTAGTGCGCTCGTGTTGATATCAGTTATATTTACAGGGGTTTGGATATCCCGCATAAAGAAATTGTCTGGATCTTCTACTTTCATGTTGTTTATTGGAGTGCTAAACATGTCCTCATACTGCTTTTTTAGGATTTCACTAATTTCTTTGTCATCCTCCGTGTATGAACTGTCACTATGGCGGTGTGTCCATTCACAGGATGAGTGGCGCTGCCCAATACTGTCACTAAGGCGGTGTGTCCACTCACAGGATGAGTGGCGCTGCCCAATACTGTCACTATGGCGGTGTGTCCACTCACAGGATGAGTGGCGCTGCCCAATACTGTCACTATGGCGGTGTGTTCATTCACAGGATGAGTGGCGCTGCCCAATACTGTCACTATGGCGGTGTGTCCACTCACAGGATGAGTGGCGCTGCCCAATACTGTCACTATGGCGGTGTGTCCACTCACAGGATGAGTGGCGCTGCCCAATACTGTCACTATGGCGGTGTGTTCATTCACAGGATGAGTGACGCTGCCCAATACTGTCACTGGCGGTGTGTCCACTCACAGGATGAGTGGTGCTGCCCAATACTGTCACTATGGCGGTGTGTCCACTCACAGGATGAGTGGTGCTGCCCAATACTGTCACTATGGTGGTGTGTCCACTCACAGGATGAGTGGCGCTGCCCAATACTGTCACTATGGCGGTGTGTCCACTCACAGGATGAGTGGCGCTGCCCAATACTGTCACTATGGCGGTGTGTCCACTCACAGGATGAGTGGTGCTGCCCAATACTGTCACTATGGCGGTGTGTCCACTCACAGGATGAGTGGCGCTGCCCAATACTGTCACTATGGCGGTGTGTCCACTCACAGGATGAGCGGCGCTGCCCAATACTGTCACTATGGCGGTGTGTCCACTCACAGGATGAGCGGCACTGCCCAATACTGTCACTATGGCGGTGTGTCTACTCACAGGACGAGTGACGCTGCCCAATACTGTCACTATGGCGGTGTGTCCACTCACAGGATGAGTGGCGCTGCCCAATAAACTCGCCCCTCGGGGACAAAATTTAAAATTTAAGAGGAGAGGAGAGGGGGCCAGAGGACCAGAAGACAGAGGGGAAAGATTGGTGTCACGTAACTGATGATAATGTTTATACAGGTAAAGCTATACCTATACAATGAGTTACAAGCAGAATGTTGGATGACCAGAGGTAGTTTATAATATGCCTGAAGCCACTCACACACAGCGTTTCAGGCAACTACTGTCAGCAAGATGATAAGAGATGTGTCATGAACACAACACCATGCCACGCCTAACACCACAAACCAACGTACAGAACCTACATTATAACCTTCGTATAATTATAACTTTTAAGAAACCGCACCGTGCCAACAGGATTTTAAAAATGCAGTTTGATAGATCACACGACAACTAAGCTCAGGATTGGCAGGTACAAGGGAGACCAGATGAACACTAGAGTACCACAAGGAAAGTCACCTACCCGCTACTCCTTTCACACACACACACACACACACACACACACACACACACACACACACACACACACACACACACACACACACACACACACACACACACACACACACAGGAATGGTCGAACAAATGGCTGTTAGAGTTTAACCCAAGCAAATGTAATGTAATGAAGATAGGGGTAGGAAGCAGGAGACCAGATACAAGGTATCATTTGGGAGATGAAATACTTCAAGAGTCAGAGAGAGAGAAAGACCTGGGGGTTGATATCACGCCAGACCTGTCCCCTGAAGCTCATATCAAGAGGATAACATCAGCAGCATATGCCAGGTTGGCTAACATAAGAACGGCCTTTAGAAACTTGTGTAAGGAATCTTTCAGAACATTATATACCACATATGTCAGACCAATCCTGGAGTATGCGGCTCCAGCATGGAGTCCCTGTCTAGTCAAGCATAAGACTAAACTGGAAAAGGTTCAAAGGTTTGCCACCAGACTAGTACCCGAGCTGAGAGGTATGAGCTACGAGGAGCGACTGCAGGAATTAAACCTCACTTCGTTGGAAGACAGAAGAGTTAGGGGGGACATGATCACCACATTCAAGATTCTCAGGGGAATCGACAGGGTTGATAAAGACAGGCTGTTTAACACAAGGGGCACACGCACTAGGGGACACAGGTGGAAACTGAGTGCCCAAATGAGCCACAGAGATATTAGAAAGAACTTTTTTAGTGTCAGAGTGGTTGACAAATGGAATGCATTAGGAAGCGATGTGGTGGAGGCTGACTCCATACACAGTTTCAAGTGTAGATATGATAGAGCCCAGTAGGCTCAGGAAACTGTTCACCTGTTGATTGACAGTTGAGAGGCGGGACCAAAGAGCCAGAGCTCAAACCCCGCAAGCACAAATAGGCGAGTACAAATAGGTGAGTACAAATAGGTGAGTACACACACACACACACACACACACACACACACACGCCTCCCAACACGGAGCCTACATCACACATGCGGTGGACCGCACCAAATATCATCCACCATAATAACCACAGGCGTTGCTACCCAACAACAACAAGGAGGCGAAAGAATTCATGTGAGGAAAACGAGAATGTCTGCACCAAAAAAAAAAAAAAGTCCCCCAATAAACTGCTAAAGCCCATTATCCCATTAAAACTGTCTTGGATAGTTTTACCCACCTCCTCGACAATGGTTAAGTCCAACATACGACTTTAGGCAGAGTAATGTGACTAAACTTTAACAGGAAACAAAATTCACGAACGTCATAATAAACAAAAGCTGTCTTAGACAAAGTCAGAAGCGTCCACAGCACCAAGCCACCAGGGTGTGGAACACTGCACCAAGCCACCAGGTTGTGGAACACTGCACCAAGCCACCAGGGTGTGGAACACAGCACCAAGCCACCAGGGTGTGGAACACTGCACCAAGCCACCAGGGTGTGGAACACAGCACCAAGCCACCAGGGTGTGGAACACAGCACCAAGCCACCAGGGTGTGGAACACGGCACCAAGCCACCAGGGTGTGGAACACTGCACCAAGCCACCAGGGTGTGGAACACTGCACCAAGCCACCAGGGTGTGGAACACTGCACCAAGCCACCAGGGTGTGGAACACTGCACCAAGCCACCAGGGTGTGGAACACTGCACCAAGCCACCAGGGTGTGGAACACTGCACCAAGCCACCAGGGTGTGGAACACTGCACCAAGCCACCAGGGTGTGGAACACTGCACCAAGCCACCAGGGTGTGGAACACTGCACCAAGCCACCAGGGTGTGGAACACGGCACCAAGCCACCAGGGTGTGGAACACGGCACCAAGCCACCAGGGTGTGGAACACTGCACCAAGCCACCAGGGTGTGGAACACTGCACCAAGCCACCAGGGTGTGGAACACTGCACCAAGCCACCAGGGTGTGGAACACTGCACCAAGCCACCAGGGTGTGGAACACTGCACCAAGCCACCAGGGTGTGGAACACTGCACCAAGCCACCAGGGTGTGGAACACTGCACCAAGCCACCAGGGTGTGGAACACAGCACCAAGCCACCAGGGTGTGGAACACAGCACCAAGCCACCAGGGTGTGGAACACGGCACCAAGCCACCAGGGTGTGGAACACGGCACCAAGCCACCAGGGTGTGGAACACAGCACCAAGCCACCAGGGTGTGGAACACTGCACCAAGCCACCAGGGTGTGGAACACAGCACCAAGCCACCAGGGTGTGGAACACAGCACCAAGCCACCAGGGTGTGGAACACTGCACCAAGCCACCAGGGTGTGGAACACAGCACCAAGCCACCAGGGTGTGGGACACTGCACCAAGCCACCAGGGTGTGGAACACGGCACCAAGCCACCAGGGTGTGGAACACTGCACCAAGCCACCAGGGTGTGGAACACTGCACCAAGCCACCAGGGTGTGGAACACTGCACCAAGCCACCAGGGTGTGGAACACTGCACCAAGCCACCAGGGTGTGGAACACTGCACCAAGCCACCAGGGTGTGGAACACTGCACCAAGCCACCAGGGTGTGGAACACTGCACCAAGCCACCAGGGTGTGGAACACTGCACCAAGCCACCAGGGTGTGGAACACTGCACCAAGCCACCAGGGTGTGGAACACGGCACCAAGCCACCAGGGTGTGGAACACGGCACCAAGCCACCAGGGTGTGGAACACTGCACCAAGCCACCAGGGTGTGGAACACTGCACCAAGCCACCAGGGTGTGGAACACTGCACCAAGCCACCAGGGTGTGGAACACTGCACCAAGCCACCAGGGTGTGGAACACTGCACCAAGCCACCAGGGTGTGGAACACTGCACCAAGCCACCAGGGTGTGGAACACTGCACCAAGCCACCAGGGTGTGGAACACTGCACCAAGCCACCAGGGTGTGGAACACAGCACCAAGCCACCAGGGTGTGGAACACAGCACCAAGCCACCAGGGTGTGGAACACAGCACCAAGCCACCAGGGTGTGGAACACTGCACCAAGCCACCAGGGTGTGGAACACTGCACCAAGCCACCAGGGTGTGGAACACTGCACCAAGCCACCAGGGTGTGGAACACTGCACCAAGCCACCAGGGTGTGGAACACTGCACCAAGCCACCAGGGTGTGGAACACTGCACCAAGCCACCAGGGTGTGGAACACAGCACCAAGCCACCAGGGTGTGGAACACAGCACCAAGCCACCAGGCTGTGGAACACTGCACCAAGCCACCAGGGTGTGGAACACTGCACCAAGCCACCAGGGTGTGGAACACTGCACCAAGCCACCAGGGTGTGGAACACTGCACCAAGCCACCAGGGTGTGGAACACAGCACCAAGCCACCAGGGTGTGGAACACAGCACCAAGCCACCAGGGTGTGGAACACAGCACCAAGCCACCAGGGTGTGGAACACAGCACCAAGCCACCAGGGTGTGGAACACAGCACCAAGCCACCAGGGTGTGGAACACAGCACCAAGCCACCAGGGTGTGGAACACTGCACCAAGCCACCAGGGTGTGGAACACAGCACCAAGCCACCAGGGTGTGGAACACAGCACCAAGCCACCAGGGTGTGGAACACAGCACCAAGCCACCAGGGTGTGGAACACAGCACCAAGCCACCAGGGTGTGGAACACAGCACCAAGCCACCAGGGTGTGGAACACAGCACCAAGCCACCAGGGTGTGGAACACTGCACCAAGCCACCAGGGTGTGGAACACAGCACCAAGCCACCAGGGTGTGGAACACAGCACCAAGCCACCAGGGTGTGGAACACTGCACCAAGCCACCAGGGTGTGGAACACTGCACCAAGCCACCAGGGTGTGGAACACTGCACCAAGCCACCAGGGTGTGGAACACTGCACCAAGCCACCAGGGTGTGGAACACTGCACCAAGCCACCAGGGTGTGGAACACTGCACCAAGCCACCAGGGTGTGGAACACTGCACCAAGCCACCAGGGTGTGGAACACTGCACCAAGCCACCAGGGTGTGGAACACTGCACCAAGCCACCAGGGTGTGGAACACTGCACCAAGCCACCAGGGTGTGGAACACAGCACCAAGCCACCAGGGTGTGGAACACAGCACCAAGCCACCAGGGTGTGGAACACAGCACCAAGCCACCAGGGTGTGGAACACAGCACCAAGCCACCAGGGTGTGGAAACACAGCACCAAGCCACCAGGGTGTGGAACACAGCACCAAGCCACCAGGGTGTGGAACACTGCACCAAGCCACCAGGGTGTGGAACACTGCACCAAGCCACCAGGGTGTGGAACACTGCACCAAGCCACCAGGGTGTGGAACACTGCACCAAGCCACCAGGGTGTGGAACACAGCACCAAGCCACCAAGGTGTGGAACACGGCACCAAGCCACCAGGGTGTGGAACACGGCACCAAGCCACCAGGGTGTGGAACACGGCACCAAGCCACCAGGGTGTGGAACACGGCACCAAGCCACCAGGGTGTGGAACACGGCACCAAGCCACCAGGGTGTGGAACACGGCACCAAGCCACCAGGGTGTGGAACACGGCACCAAGCCACCAGGGTGTGGAACACTGCACCAAGCCACCAGGGTGTGGAATACTGCACCAAGCCACCAGGGTGTGGAACACTGCACCAAGCCACCAGGGTGTGGAACACAGCACCAAGCCACCAGGGTGTGGAACACAGCACCAAGCCACCAGGGTGTGGACCCCAGCACCAAGCCACCAGGGTGTGGAACACAGCACCAAGCCACCAGGGTGTGGAACACAGCACCAAGCCACCAGGGTGTGGAACCCAGCACCAAGCCACCAGGGTGTGGAACACTGCACCAAGCCACCAGGGTGTGGAACACTGCACCAAGCCACCAGGGTGTGGAACACAGCACCAAACCACACATTCCGGAAGACACGTGAAAACCCATAAATTAAAACACCTGGCAAAAGAGAACACGCTTAACTTAGTAGTAAATATAGTGAAGGTCGGGTCAGCGAGGCGTTGGCACCTTTGCTACACCACTGGACAAGTTACTACACTACTGAACAAGGTACTGGACCACTGGACAAGTTACTACACTACTGGACAAGGTACTGGACCACTGGACAAGTTACTGGACCACTGGACAAGGTTCTGGACTACTGGACAAGGTACTGGACCACTGGACAAGGTACTGGACCACTGGACAAGGTACTGGACCACTGGACAAGGTACTGGACCACTGGACAAGGTACTGGACCACTGGACAAGGTACTGGACCACTGGACAAGGTACTGGACCACTGGACAAGGTACTGGACCACTGGACAAGTTACTGAACCACTGGACAAGTTACTGGACCACTGGACAAGTTACTGGACCACTGGACAAGTTACTGGACCACTGGACAAGTTAGTGGACCACTGGACAAGTTACTGTACCACTGGACAAGGTTCTGGACCACTGGACAAGTTACTGGACCACTGGACAAGTTACTGGACCACTGGACAAGGTTCTGGACCACTGGACAAGTTACTGGACCACTGGACAAGTTACTACACTACTGGACAAGGTACTGGACAGTTACTGGACCACTGGACAAGGTTCTGGACCACTGGGCAAGTTACGGGACCACTGGACAAGTTACTGGACCACTGGACAAGTTACTGGACCACTGGACAAGTTACTGGACCACTGGACAAGTTACTGGACCACTGGACAAGGTACTGGACCACTGGACAAGGTACTGGACCACAGGACAAGTTACTGGACCACTGGACAAGGTACTGGACCACTGGACAAGTTACTGGACCACTGGACAAGTTACTGGACCACTGGACAAGGTACTGGACCACTGGACAAGGTACTGGACCACTGGACAAGGTACTGGACCACTGGACAAGGTACTGGACCACTGGACAAGTTACTGGACCACTGGACAAGTTACTGGACCACTGGACAAGTTACTGACCACTGGACAAGTTACTGGACCACTGGACAAGTTACTGGACCACTGGACAAGTTACTGGACCACTGACAAGTTACTGGACCACTGGACAAGTTACTGGACCACTGGACAAGTTACTGGACCACTGGACAAGTTACTGGACCACTGGACAAGTTACTGGACCACTGGACAAGTTACTGGACCACTGGACAAGTTACTGGACCACTGGACAAGTTACTGGACCACTGGACAAGTTACTGGACCACTGGACAAGTTACTGGACCACTGGACAAGTTACTGGACCACTGGACAAGTTACTGGACCACTGGACAAGGTACTGGACCACTGGACAAGGTACTGGACCACTGGACAAGTTCTGGACCACTGGACAAGGTTCTGGACCACTGGACAAGTTACTGGACCACTGGACAAGTTACTGGACCACTGGACAAGGTACTGGACCACTGGACAAGGTACTGGACCACTGGACAAGTTACTGGACCACTGGACAAGGTACTGGACCACTGGACAAGTTACTGGACCACTGGACAAGTTACTGGACCACTGGACAAGGTACTGGACCACTGGATAAGGTACTGGACCACTGGACAAGTTACTGGACCACTGGACAAGTTACTGGACCACTGGACAAGATACTGGACCACTGGACAAGTTACTGGACCACTGGACAAGGTACTGGACCACTGGACAAGTTACTGGACCACTGGACAAGGTACTGGACCACTGGACAAGTTACTGGACCACTGGACAAGTTACTGGACCACTGGACAAGGTACTGGACCACTGGACAAGTTACTGGACCACTGGACAAGTTACTGGACCACTGGACAAGATACTGGACCACTGGACAAGTTACTGGACCACTGGACAAGGTACTGGACCACTGGACAAGTTACTGGACCACTGGACAAGTTACTGGACCACTGGACAAGGCACTGGACCACTGGACAAGGTACTGGACCACTGGACAAGGTACTGGACCACTGGACAAGTTACTGGACCACTGACAAGGTACTGGACCACTGGACAAGTTACTGGACCACTGGACAAGGTACTGGACCACTGAACAAGTTACTGGACCACTGGACAAGATTAACCAGTTTAATCACATATTGATGGAACAATGTCATATTGTGGTGTGGGGGGGGGGATATCTGCATAGGGAACATTTAACTGCTGTACTAATTTGTCCGAACCTAACCAACCCGAGGATCAACGAACAGAAAACGGGACATTACGTCAATTTCGCGAACTATTTTCAGTATTATCAGGTTTTTTCCCCTTAGGGAAATTATACCTCAGAATGCGATGCACTACTCGTGAGAACTGGTTGGGCACCCTTGTGTCAGGCCGGCTACATGCTGTCCAAGAGGTAGGATCTCTCTTGAGATGATTTCGGGGCTTAGCGTCCCCGCGGCCCGGTCCTCGACCAGGCCTCCTTTTTGTAACACACCCCTAGGAAGCAGCCCGTAGCAGCTGACTAACTCCCAGGTACCTATTTACTGGAAGGTAAGAGGGGGTTTATCAGGGTGAAAGAAACATTTTACCCATTTGTCTCCGCCTCCACCGGGATCGAACCCCGGAGCTCAGGACTACGAGTCCGAAGCGCTGTCCCTCAGCTGTCAGGCGCTGTCCCGGTGCAAGCATGTGAACCAACTAACACTAGAGAAGATTTAATAAACTCAACTATCATCACAAGTAAGTAATAACCAAGAGAAGGCACCAAGCTGTGGAGACTATGGGCTACCAACAGATAACAGCCAATGTTAAGATTCAAATTCATCCTTGAAAGATACACAAACACGGAGTCACAGCACCCACACAGGTAATTGTTGTACCAGACGCTTCCCCCTCCCCCCATAGTGACAGTATTGGCAGCGCCACTCATCCTGTGAGTGGACACACCGCCATAGTGACAGTATTGGGCAGCACCACTCATCCTGTGAGTGGACACACCGCCTAGCGACAGTATTGGGCAGCGTCACTCATCCTGTGAGTGGACACACCGCCATAGCAGCATGTACAACACTCCCCAATAGGAAGAAAACCCGCTAATGGTTGGTCATCCTGTTACTTGTACCCAGACACAGCTGGGACTTGCTTAATTGTCTGAAGTTGTACTTGGGCTTGCCACCAAGGCTTGTTCATGACGGAACAACACGTGCTCACACTATCCTCCTCTCAGCTGCCGCCGATGCAAATATTCAAGCGTGGTTATAACGTACTGTGTATTCAAAATGATATATAATCAGTATTATAGAATTTGGTGTATAGTTAGCCTAAGTTAGGTGTAGTTAGGTGCCAAGGTGGGCACCCGTTTATCAGCGAGACCCCAGGGTCCTGGTCCACCGGGTAGGGACTAAAACTCAGCCCGTCCTCCAAAGATCAAAAAGTCCATTCCATCCACCCGCCAAACCCCCAGCTGTTTATGAATGAAAAACGTTTACACACGACTCACAACTGATGACGTCCTAACACTTCCGGAACAAGTGCTTCACTGACGACTTGTGTTCGAACCACAACGCTGTAAATGCTTCACCCACGTACTACAAATACAAATAATCGCCAACAGAACCTAAACACCTAACTTAACCTATGCCTATATATACACAATATGCTAATATTATAATATTAATTTATATTTGAGAAAATTCCCGTTTTGAATGAACGGCATGTAAAAATTTAGGAATGCGTCTGTGGGGTCGACCGCTGGATGGAATGGACTTGGGTCTAGGCCGGGCTTCCGGCGTCTGGCGACCTGTATACAGCCACAAGGCTTGAACACCTCCGGCACCTGTGTTGCTGAGTCACACCAACAACATGGCCTGGAGTGGTGGCCATCACTCTCAATGATGACAAGTTTGCAACTGATCCACTACTGTGAGTTGAGCTGTTTGACAAGTTAATGTAACTTCAAACTATCTTTCTCAGCGGGGCGGGCTGCGTGACCTGTTGAAGCAGGCAGAGGCGGGGTGAGAGGGAGAGGAGAGGGGAGAGGAGAGGGATAGAGGAAGGAAGAGGGACTACCTGGCCAGGTGGAGGGACTACCTGGCCAGGTGGAGGGACTACCTGGCCAGGTGGAGGGACTACCTGGCCTGGTGGAGGGACTACCTGGCCAGGTGGAGGGACTACCTGGCCAGGTGGAGGGACTACCTGGCCAGGTGGAGGGACTACCTGGCCAGGTGGAGGGACTACCTGGCCAGGTGAAGGGACTACCTGGCCAGTGGAGGGACTACCAGGCCAGGTGGAGGGACTACCTGGCCAGTGGAGGGACTACCTGGCCAG
>WNGS01004541.1:32407-43882 GCA_020271785.1 Procambarus virginalis
TCCGCTGAGCTGTAACGTAAATAGGTATCAGCCAATGTAGATGCACAGGTGTAATCCCATACGACCTGTTTACCTTCCCTCCATGGCTGCAGGGTGACTCCATCTGGGCGTTTTTGGCTGTTGTCAGGTCTGCACAGCTGGGGTTCCCTTTGTGCTGGACACCCAGCTGTAGCCAAACTTCTCTTGATGATGTCATTGACTGCCTCGTGTCTGGCAATCTTTCCCTGTGTCTTACGACAGATGAGACCATGGCTGCCGTATTGGTCTGCCCGTGCCTGGCCGCAAATACACCGGTGCTCGGTGGAGATAGGGGCGGCAAGGCGCAGAGCAACACCAATACTTAGGGCCCGATGATCCAGGCGGGTGCCCAAGGCGGAATTAGGGACTGCCAACAGGAAGTCCCCAGCATGGGGGGCTTGCACAGCTAGGAGACGCGCTCTGTCCTTCTGAGAAGCTACGTCCAGCAATGCTTTGGCGATGTTCTCCACTATGGGGCTATCCCATTTGGCCTGTTTACCGTCGTTTGGACAAGTTGGTCGGGTGTGTGAATTGGCGAGTGTGTCCCACCGACCAGCTCCTTCCACAAATTTGGGATCACGAATCCCAATGGAGTTCCTTAGGTATTCTGGTAGTATTTCCTTCACTAATTCACTTGTAGCACTGGTCGAGGATAAGAATGCCGGCAATGCTAACTGTGTCGCCTTGCGAATACCTATACCCCCGAGTCTAACTGGGAGCGTTGCTTGGTCCCACTGGTCATCTTGCAGGGAGAGGTTTAACACTTTCATAGTTATTGTCTTTAGGAGTGAATCGTATTCCGTTAATTTTGGGCTGTCAAAAGAAGGAGCACACCTGAGGAAATAGGTAAGTCTGGGCAAGGCCAGGCACCTTGTAAGAAGGTACAACGCATCATGAGCATCCAAAGCCCCTATTCGCGCCTCCATCCTCCTCAGGTCTTTAAGCTTTTCTTCGAGGACTACCTCAATGGCGTTCGAGCCCAGAGGTGCCCCTAGCAGCACACTGTCGGTGGGAGCGATCACTTGGGCTCCTGGCAATAAGATTTGTACTGCATTTATGATTGGTTGGTTGGACGAGATGATTTCACACTTTGATGGATTTAGTGTAAGGCCTAACTCCTCTCCCCTAGATTTCACTAGCTGAAGATCTCCTAGTAGGGATTCCTGTGTCCCTGCCAGGGTGCCATCGTCCAGGAACCAGATGTTGAATTCGCTGGACAACCTACTTGTGACCTCCTTAGCTGCCATGCAGAAAAGAAAAGGGGCAAGTGGGTCTCCTGCTGGACACCTTCTGCGGAAACAACTTCATGTTCCCCAAACAACAGTGTCGATTCCCTACTGTACCCTGCTGAAACGAAAGGAAGTAGACAAGGAAAGCTGGTTCGAACTGCTTCCAGTACCACATCCCTTTTTACCTGGTTGAAGGCATTTTTAAAGTCTAATTTAATTAATGCCTTATTTACTGGGAGGTCCTTGATATAGGCTCGTGCTGCATGAGCTGCTGCTTCACAGCCATGGGGGACACCAAAACCTAGTTGATGGGGTCGAAGCATCGTTGCAGCGTCTATGCTGATTTTTCTGACAGCTGCCCTAGCAACAAGGCGCCGAAGTGTGTTGCCCACGGCAATGGGTCTGACTCCACCATCCTTCTTCTTAAGGGCACAAAGGGATGCTCCGAAGAAGAACGGTTTAATTGTATCTGGGATCAACCCGGAGAGACAGTCGTTGACAAACTTCGTGATCTCTGACAGCAGTGTCTCGGCAACTTCGCCGAGAACTGGGTTTGTCATCTCCTTGAGGTGCTGAGGTCTTACTCCAGTGTATCCCCCTGCTGAGCCTGGTGGAAATGACATGATGGCTTTGTATACCTCTGATGCTTGGAGGAATAGAGGTCCCATGTCTGGGGCATTTGTGTCCCGAGCAGTGGGTTCCCATGGTACTCTGGGAGGGTGCTTCTCTCTCAGTGAGTCGGCAGTTGCTGTATCTCTAGGGGCGATTGTTTCTTCACTGGTAAGTAACCTAATTGCCCCTACTGTGTTGCCCTCTTCAATTTTCTTGGTCACTTGTGTTCCAAGCTTAAAATTATCATTGGAACTCTTGGGTCTTCCACGACGGTTTTTGCGTTGAGGAGGGATGGGGATCAAGTTGTCAGCTCTGGGGAAATTATTTATTGCCCTAGTGACTGATGAGGCTAGTGACTTGCCTCCTCTTGCAGGTACGCCTAAGCAAATATTGCCAAACAGGAGCAAATTATGCCATGCTTTGATGGTGGCTGCAGCATTAAGATTTTCAGACCGTTCATTCACTTTCCTTAGAAGGTCTGTATATTTCCCTGCTGCGAATGGGCGCGCAGCTTTAGGAATGTGGGGAAGAGTTCTGGTGGTGGATGCTTTGATGGCCCCCAGGAGGTCATCTGATGACATGAAGTTTGCTGGGATGTGTGGGGGTGCCGGGGGGGCCTGTGGGCCTTCCCTCTCTACAGGTAACGTCCATGAACCCTCACAGCCGTTGTGCAGACGTAGGGTTCCATCGTTTCTAAGGCTGTGAGCTTCCTCACAAACCCGACACGTTCCTCTGAGTCTGGGTCCCCCTCTGGGTGCGCCTCTGGGTACATTGTTCCCAGGACCGTGTTCTTGGCTGAGGGGTTCCTGGTTAGTTGGGGGAGTCCCCTCCGTCCCCCGGGCGGGCTGTGACATAGGCGTGGCGTGGGAGGGTGATCACGGGTGGTGGCGGCAGGGGTAGTTAGCTGTCCCTCGCACTCACCACTCATGTGGGTACTTGTGTCTCCCTCCCTTTTGGGAAGAACCTGAATGCTTGCTGTGACCTGTGCCATATCTGGGTGCATGGAGGGTGACACATCTCTGCAACAGGCACTGTGTGGGCGGTGAATAGGTGGGTGGGAGACGCCCAGCCGCAGGGTGGGTGGGGTGGGATGGCAGGAGGTACAGTGTGCGGTGAGGCCGGCTCGCGGGGAGGGGGTGGGGGTTGACCGGACACCGCTCGCCTTAAGGGGAGAGGGGGGGGGTCTGGGTGACACTTAAACACTGGTACAATTTACTTGTATATCACTGCACAATGGTGAATGAATCATACACTTGTAGACTGACACACTGTGAGCTCCATTAACACTAAACATGATTGCTAATTTCTGTTTTTCTTTTCCAAACATATTTATATAATCACTGGGTGGCACATGGGTGACCCCCCCCCGCGCCTGACCGCACAACAACACCCCCTCCCCCACACCTTCACTGTGGGAGGCCTACAGGGTGCCGGCGTGGCCCTCACTGCCCTTATATTCCACACTGTAAATTCACCTGTTTTGATCCATTTTTGTTGAGATGGTCCACTCTGGGCACTTGCCGTCCGCTCCTACACCTTCCCAGGATATTCACACAGCACCTTGTGAAGGCTAGGCTCGGTGGCGCCAGGATGTCACAAATATATATATATATTATATATATATATATATATATATATATATATATATATATATATATATATATATATATATATATATATATATATATATATATATATATATGTTATTAAATATGACCGAAAAAGTAAGATTAATAATTCTAACACGAATTTTCTCAATTTTCCTTATGTTTGTTTTTACTGATGACGGTAAATGAAAAATCAATTCTCCAAAATTCATTCTTTATTTCTTAGTCTGACGCGACACTTGAGCGCGTTTCGTAAAACTTATTACATTTTCAAAGACTTTAGTTACACACACTGAACAGAGTTTAAACAGCTTTTTCTTTTTTATACCTGCATTTGGGTGAGGTGACATGTTACAATGGTTTGGGGTGAGGTGAGAACAAACACAGAACACGAAACAATGGGTAAGGGAAGAATAGATCTGTAACTGCAGAAGGCCTATTGGCCCATATTTCTTGATGTTTCTATATTGGAGCGGAGTCTTGAAGTGGGTAGAATATAGTTGTGCGTTAATTGGCTGTTGATTGCTGGTGTTGACTTCTTGATGTGTAGTGCCTCGCAGATGTCAAGCCGCCTGTTGTCGCTGTATCTATCAATGATTTCTGTGTTGTTTGTTAAGATTTCTCTGGTGATGGTTTGGTTGTGGGAAGAGATTATATGTTCCTTGATAGAGCCCTGTTGCTTATGCATCGTTAATCGCCTGGAAAAAGATGTTGTTGTCTTGCCTATATATTGAGTTCTTTGGGGCTTACAGTCCCCAAGTGGGCATTTGAAGGCATAGACGACATTGGTCTCTTTCAAAGCGTTCTGCTTTGTGACTGGAGAGTTTCTCATGAGTAGGTTGGCAGTTTTCTTGGTTTTATAGTAAATCGTCAATTGTATCTTCTGATTTTTGTATGACAATTGTATCTTCTGATACAATTGTATCTTGTCAATTGTATCATCAATTGTATCTTCTGATTTTTGTATGACAAAAATCAGAAGATTATATGGACACACCATTGACAAATGTGGTAAGTCCCAATCTAAAGGTAACGTCGAACCCCCTAAGTCTAAAACTACTCACCCTAAGTCCGGTAAGCCTGTAATGAATGTTGGTGTTCATGCTAATGATCTCTCTCTCTTTACCAAGCATCTATATCCAGGAACTATCTCTACCCACGGTTCAGATTCAGAGGGACGTTTCGGACTTAAGATCCTGCGGGACACAGCGGCTCTACAATCGATCGTTTTGAAATCGGCTGTGCCCAACGTCGCCTACACAGGAGAGACTGTGTTCATCACTGACCTTACTGCTACAACTCCTTATCCCCTTGCAAGAGTTTACCTGGATTGTCCCTTCGTGACCGGTGAAGTCCAAGTCGCCGTCAGGGAAAAGCCTTTTCCCATGCCTGGAGTGCAACTTCTCCTGGGCAACGACTTGTCAGAAGACCAACAACTAAACAACCTGATCATCAAGGACATATCCAAGGTAAGCAACTCTGTGGTGGATAACCCGATTTTTGAACATTTCCCAGTAAAGGTTCAAGAGAGTGATGAAGGTTCTCCTCCTGTTATGGTGACCACCCGTGCTCAAGCTGCACGTCCACAGCCAGCCGACTCTACTGCTACCGCTGTCCCTCAGGACCCTTCGAAACTACCCCCTAACCTGACCGCGGTGGAGTTCCGTAAGTTACAGAGAGATGATCTTACATTAACACCATTATTCTTTCAGGCTGAAACCCAATCCGACAGTGTTCCTGGGTTCTTTATGGAGAACGAAATACTCTATCGCAGGTATAGACCCAGTAAACTGAAGGACGAGGACGATTGGGCAAACGTTGAACAACTAGTGATTCCCACCAGCCTGCGGCCCACGATTCTACACCTGGCCCACGGCGCTTTGTCACACTATGGGTTCAACAAGACTTACCATGGAATTCGACAAGACTACTACTGGCCAGGTATGGTAAACGACATCAAAACTTATGTCAAATTATGCCACGTGTGTCAGTTAGCCGGGAAACCGAACGTTTCCATTCCCAGAGCACCACTGATACCCATCCAGGTGCCTGAGGAACCGTTCCACAAGCTCATTATCGACTGCGTTGGTCCTTTGCCTCGGACCAGTGCAGGCAACGCATATATCTTGACCATCCTGTGTCCTACCACCAGATTTCCGATAGCAGTTCCAGTGAAAAATATTACAGCTGCTACAGTGGTGAAGAATCTACTGAAAATCTTCACCCAGTATGGATTTCCGAGGGAGATTCAGAGCGACTGTGGTACCAACTTCACCAGTGATCTCTTCAAACGGACTCTGGAGGAGTTCAACATCAAACAGGTACTGTCCAGCCCCTATCATCCTGCTTCACAGGGTTCTCTCGAGCGTAGTCATCAAACCATCAAGGCACTCTTAAAAAAGTTCTGTAATGAGACCTCAAAGGATTGGGATAGGCAAATTGATCTCATCATGTGTATTTTCAGAAGTCTTCCCAACGAGTCACTAGGAGTATCTCCTTATGAGATGCTCTACGGACGTAAGTGCCGTACACCTCTCAAGGCTTTCAAGGATTCTCTACGTGATGACACCTTCAGTGAGCATCAGAGTGTGCCCCAGTATCTTCAAAATCTCCGACACATTCTAGAGAGGGTCCATTCCTTTGCCAGCAACAACCTACAGAAAGCCCAGGAGAGGATGAAGACTCGTTACGACCAGCACTGTAAAGTAAGGAAGTTTACACCAGGAGACTTAGTGCTTGCCTATTTCCCTATCCCAGGTTCTCCTTTACAGAACAGGTTCTCAGGACCCTACCGTGTTAAGGAGTGCCGGAACAACTTCAACTACGTTCTCGAGACCCCGATAGGCGGCGGAAGACCCAGCTGTGCCACATTAATTTACTCAAGCCCTACCATGGGGTTCCTCCCACTGTGTTAACCAATTTCACCTCATTTACAGGTCCATACAGCCACAGTGAGACCTTCCCTGCTTCTCCTTCCGAGAGCACTGACACTGAGACAGCGCTCTCTAACTCGGAAATCCTTACTAACCTTCAACATCATTTTCAGGACGATAATAGTGCTCCACTAATCAAACTCGTCAGAGAATATCAAGAGTTGTTTCGAGATGACCCCCAAGAGTGTACTGTAACTCAGCACGACATCCAACTGCTACCTGACACCCAGCCGATTCGCCAACCATTCTACCGAATCAGCCCGAGCAAAACGGAAGTCATGCGGGCTGAGGTACAGTATCTCTTGGACCATGGACTGGCTACCCCCTGTGAGTCCCCCTGGGCCTCACCATGCATCCTGGTACCCAAACCTCACGGCAAAATCCGTCTGTGTACGGATTATAGGAAGTTGAACCAGGTCACAGTGAAGGACGCCTACCCAATACCCAGGGTAGACGACATTCTGGATGCCATTGGTAATGCCCGCTACCTGTCTCAGGTAGACCTACTAAAGGGCTACTACCAGGTGAGTTTAACGGAGCGAGCTAAGGTACTGTCCGCCTTTATAACCCCGTTTGGTCTCTACAGGTACAATCGCCTTCCCTTTGGACTCTGCAATGCCCCAGCCACCTTTCAGAGAGCTGTCAACCGCGTCATCCAGGGCTTGGAAAACACCTACGCCTATTTGGACGACATCGTGGTAGCATCCAACACCTGGAGCGAACACCTGCTCCAGCTACAACGATTGTTCTACAAGCTCCTGAAAGCCGGCCTCACCATCAATTTGGGCAAGTCCACCTTCGCGAAAGGTAAAGTGCGGTACCTGGGTCATGTTATAGGGAGTGGCAGCCTGGCTCCGTTAAACATTCACATTCAAGCAATCCAACAGTATCCACAGCCTACTACCAGGAAGCAGCTCCTGCGCTTCCTTGGTCTTGCTTCCTATTACCGTAGGTTTGTGAAGAATTTTAGCACTGTTGCAACCCCATTAATCACCTTAACCAGTCCCAAGCAACGGTATAATTGGACCAGAGAGCAAACCGTTGCATTCGAACAACTCAAATTCCTCCTCTGTTCTAATCCCATTCTCGCCTCACCAGATATCAAGAAGCCTTTCATCCTCCATGTCGACGCCAGTGGTACCGGCATCGGAAGTGTCTTAATGCAGCAGCGAGGCGAGGAGGTTCTACCTGTCAGCTACTACAGTTGCAAGTTGAAGCCTCATCAGAAGAACTACAGTACTATAGAGAAGGAACTCCTGTCCATCGTCCTGAGCTTACAACACTTTGCACCATATCTGCACGGTGCTAGGTCCACTACCATCTATTCGGACCACAACCCTCTGAGATTCTTACATCAAGCCCAATTTAATAACCAACGTCTGCTGCGATGGGCTTTATATCTTCAAGGCTTCAATTTAAAGATCTGCTACATCAAGGGGCCTGATAACATCATCGCTGACGCCCTCTCCAGAGTGCATGAGGTAGAGGCAGCTCCACCTCCCACTCTACCTCCAGTGGACATGATTCACCCGAAACAGCAGGCTTCGGGGGAGAGTTGTGACGATAATCTCTTATCAGAGATTTAGCCTGCTATTTCTGCGACTCCTCCTGTCCTCATCAATATACAAGATACGTTTTGTAGTGGCTAAACGTACATATTAAGATAGCCACACGTACCAGCAACTCCCTCCTCCCCCCACTCCAGCACCTGCTGCACCTGGTCGACGCGCCGAACCCTTCAACTGCCTAACTAGCGACTTGCGGCCATCCAGCTTCCTCATTGGCCGCCAACCAACACTCCACTCCGGCTCCTCGCCAATCACAAGACCTCGCCAGTTATTGTTGGAGTCCCTTGCGTTTCTGCCAGCCAGAATATTGTGTGCTCGCAAGCTATGAACTCCTAAGTGACTCACCTTGTGTGGTCAAATAGAGGTTTATAGTTAGTGCATATATTCCAGCATTCATATTTTATTTACTTTTGTATGTCAATTCTCCTCCCCATTAACGTAATCTATTTTCATGTTTATGTATTTTTTCCACTTGACATTTTTTACCATTAAGCCAAGATTTTGCATTTGTTTCAATTTGTGTTTTTTTATTGTTATTAAAATCCAGTTTTTATTATTGTCTTTCGTATTTCCGACCTTACCACAGATTACCAATCACGCAGTCATTCTTTTTTTCTCTTTTTTTCCTTTTCTTTTTTTTATATATTATATGTGGCCCAGCACTGACACCTGCTAGTTGGAAGACTGCCGACCACCATTTCCAACTCGTTACCGTCACAATATATATATATATATATATATATATATATATATATATATATATATCACCTCATTCTTTGGGGCACATTTGATTTGGTAAAATGATTTGATTTGATTTGGTAAAATGCTATGCCCAAGATAACCATCCGAGTGCCGGCGGTGAGGTGGTTCAAATAGCTTCGGCTATCACCTCATTTTGTCCGGTCGTGATGGTCAAGTGGTTTAAGGCGTCTTGTACATACCAGTTGCGTTGCTCCTGGAAGTATGGGTTCGAGTCACTTCTGGGGTGTGAGTTTTCATTCGCATATAGTCCTGGGGACCATTCAGGCTTGTTCGCATATATATATATATATATATATATATATATATATATATATATATATATATATATATATATATATATATGTATATATGTATGTATATATGTTCACATACGTTATATCCTTGACGAGATTGTTGCCACTTAAGCAGGAGCTAGGAGAGTGTCTTCCAAGTAGCGGGTCGGGAAGGATGAGAGGGGGAGGGGGGAAGGGAGGGAGAGGGAGTGGAGGAGGGAGGGGGTGTGAGGGAAGGAGATGGGAGTGGGGGGGGGGGGAGTGAGGGGGGACATTGGGAAGGGACGGGAATTTTGGGGTCTGTGATACACTACAGTCCTTCCCACAACAAGGGTGATATTTTAGAGACCATGTGTAAACCCTCCATAAATATCTCGCTCCCATTCTTCAGCTTGAGCGTGCAGAATTTTCTGTTTGCATAAGCTTATAAAAATCCCAGTAAAATATTTCAACAGTCTCTTATTTGTTCCCGCAATTCGTATGTCTTCAAGCTTGATCAAATAGTTTGTTTTGCAGTGTTGGTGCATGACGCAGCTCAAGGAAAGAAATTACACAAGGATTTAGGAAACTACATAAGGCCTATTGGCTAGCTGACACTCGTGGAGTTGTGTGAGGGGAACACAGTCATCAGGGCCCCTGGCCACAGTTGTGTGAGGGGAACACAGTCATCAGGGCACCTGGCCACAGTTGTGTGAGGGGAACACAGTCATCAGGGCTCCTAGCCACAGTTGCGTGAGGGGAACACAGTCATCAGGGCTCCTAGCCACAGTTGTGTGAGGGGAACACAGTCATCAGGGCCCCTGGCTACAGTTGTGTGAGGGGAACACAGTCATCAGGGCCCCTAGCCACAGTTGTGTGAGGGGAACACAGTCATCAGGGCCCCTAGCCACAGTTGTGTGAGGGGAACACAGTCATCAGGGCCCCTAGCCACAGTTGTGTGAGGGGAACACAGTCATCAGGGCCCCTAGCCACAGTTGTGTGAGGGGAACACAGTCATCAGGGCCCCTAGCCACAGTTGTGTGAGGGGAACACAGTCATCAGGGCCCCTAGCCACAGTTGTGTGAGGGGAACACAGTCATCAGGGCCCCTGACCACAGTTGTGTGAGGGGAACACAGTCATCAGAGCCCCTGGCCACAGTTGTGTGAGGGGAACACAGTCATCAGGGCCCCTAGCCACAGTTGTGTGAGGGGAACACAGTCATCACTGCTCCTGATCTGTCCTGAGCGTGCATTTCCTACCATATCTCTCGTTCCTGTATGTTGCGATTTTGTTTTGCGTGTTGGGGACCTGGCTTGCAGTATCTTTCATGTACGGATCATGTATTGACTCTCATTTCGTTTGTAAAGATGATCATCAGGAGTGCTTTGAGGCAGTCTCAATGATTAATGAGCTTTCTGTATATATATGAGTATTCTGTATAGACTTTGAATTCCCCAAATTCATAAGTCTCTCCTGGTTTGAGAGGCGAAAGCTAGTTCAGAGCACTTTAAAGCTGTAAAAAGTAGTACAGACCAATTCAGAGCAAAATAGAACCGTAAAAAACATTATAGAGTAATATAGAGCAGTATAGAGCAATTTAAAACATCGTATATTAGTATAGAGCAACATAAAGCAGTAGAGAGCCGGCGACAGAGCTAAAGTGACTGCCCTCTCACCCGAATACCAAGAGCACTGTAGAGTAAACATTAGAGTTGATGATTCTCAAAATTATGATGATCAATTCGGTGATGAAGATGCTGACGATGATTATTGTGCTGTTATTTCTAATGCTATTAATTATTGTGTTGATGATTAAGACTAAGCGATTAAGGTCAGTGATGATTAAGACCATGATAATGATATTGACAATGATGGCACTTGATGACTCAACCACCCACGACCACAACGACCCACGGCCTATCGCCCCCTCCCCGCAACACCGAAGGAGCTTTATGTTCCAGTACTAGTGAAAGAAGGAGGGTGAGTGAAGGAATTCGTGCTCCAGTGAGAGAACGGGTGCTCCAGTGAGAGAACGGGTGCTCCAGTGAGAGAACGGGTGCTCCAGTGAGAGAACGGGTGCTCCAGTGAGAGAACGGGTGCTCCAGTGAGGGAATTCGTGCTCCAGTGAGAGAACGGGTGCTCCAGTGAGAGAACGGGTGCTCCAGTGAGAGAACGGGTGCTCCAGTGAGAGAACGGGTGCTCCAGTGAGAGAACGGGTGCTCCAGTGAGGGAATTCGTGCTCCAGTGAGAGAACGGGTGCTCCAGTGAGAGAACGGGTGCTCCAGTGAGAGAACGGGTGCTCCAGTGAGAGAACGGGTGCTCCAGTGAGAGAACGGGTGCTCCAGTGAGAGAACGGGTGCTCCAGCGAGAGAACGGGTGGCTCAGTGAGAGAACAGTGATCCAGTGAGGGAACGGGTGCTCCAGTGAGAGAACGGGTGCTCCAGTGAGAGAACGGGGGCTCCAGTGAGAGAACGGTGCTCCAGTGAGAGAATTG
>WNGS01004542.1:0-16951 GCA_020271785.1 Procambarus virginalis
TGGAAGCTGGATGTGGGACGAGAGTGTGGAAGCTGGATGTGGGACGAGAGTGTGGAAGCTGGATGTGGGACGAGAGTGTGGAAGCTGGATGTGGGACGAGAGTGTGGAAGCTGGATGTGGGACGAGAGTGTGGAAGCTGGATGTGGGACGTGAGTGTGGAAGCTGGATGTGGGACGAGAGTGTGGAAGCTGGATGTGGGACGTGAGTGTGGAAGCTGGATGTGGGACGAGAGTGTGGAAGCTGGATGTGGGACGAGAGTGTGGAAGCTGGATGAGGGACGAGAGTGTGGAAGCTGGAGGCTGGGACGAGAGTGTGGAAGCTGGATGAGGGACGAGAGTGTGGAAGCTGGATGGCGGGACGAGAGTGTGGAAGCTGGATGTGGGACGAGAGTGTGGAAGCTGGATGTGGGACGAGAGTGTGGAAGCTGGATGTGGGACGAGAGTGTGGAAGCTGGATGTGGGACGAGAGTGTGGAAGCTGGATGTGGGACGAGAGTGTGGAAGCTGGATGTGGGACGAGAGTGTGGAAGCTGGATGTGGGACGAGAGTGTGGAAGCTGGATGTGGGACGAGAGTGTGGAAGCTGGATGTGGGACGAGAGTGTGGAAGCTGGATGTGGGACGTGAGTGTGGAAGCTGGATGTGGGACGTGAGTGTGGAAGCTGGATGTGGGACGTGAGTGTGGAAGCTGGATGTGGGACGTGAGTGTGGAAGCTGGATGTGGGACGTGAGTGTGGAAGCTGGATGTGGGACGTGAGTGTGGAAGCTGGATGTGGGACGTGAGTGTGGAAGCTGGATGTGGGACGTGAGTGTGGAAGCTGGATGTGGGACGAGAGTGTGGAAGCTGGATGTGGGACGAGAGTGTGGAAGCTGGATGTGGGACGAGAGTGTGGAAGCTGGATGTGGGACGAGAGTGTGGAAGCTGGATGTGGGACGTGAGTGTGGAAGCTGGATGTGGGACGTGAGTGTGGAAGCTGGATGTGGGACGAGAGTGTGGAAGCTGGATGGGGACGAGAGTGTGGAAGCTGGATGTGGGACGAGAGTGTGGAAGCTGGAGTGGGACGAGAGTGTGGAAGCTGGATTTGGGACGAGAGTGTGGAAGCTGGATGCAGGACGAGAGTGTGGAAGCTGGATGTGGGACGAGAGTGTGGAAGCTGGATGTGGGACGTGAGTGTGGAAGCTGGATGTGGGACGAGAGTGTGGAAGCTGGATGTGGGACGAGAGTGTGGAAGCTGGATGTGGGACGAGAGTGTGGAAGCTGGATGTGGGACGAGAGTGTGGAAGCTGGATGGGACGAGAGTGTGGAAGCTGGATGTGGGACGAGAGTGTGGAAGCTGGATGTGGACGAGAGTGTGGAAGCTGGATGAGGGACGAGAGTGTGGAAGCTGGATGGGGACGAGAGTGTGGAAGCTGGATGTGGGACGAGAGTGTGGAAGCTGGATGTGGGACGAGTGTGGAAGCTGGATGTGGGACGAGAGTGTGGAAGCTGGATGTGGGACGAGAGTGTGGAAGCTGGATGTGGGACGAGAGTGTGGAAGCTGGATGTGGGACGAGTGTGGAAGCTGGATGTGGGACGAGAGTGTGGAAGCTGGATGTGGGACGAGAGTGTGGAAGCTGGATGTGGGACGAGAGTGTGGAAGCTGGATGAGGGACGAGAGTGTGGAAGCTGGATGAGGGACGAGAGTGTGGAAGCTGGATGTGGGACGAGAGTGTGGAAGCTGGATGTGGGACGAGAGTGTGGAAGCTGGATGTGGGACGAGAGTGTGGAAGCTGGATGTGGGACGAGAGTGTGGAAGCTGGATGTGGGACGAGAGTGTGGAAGCTGGATGTGGGACGAGAGTGTGGAAGCTGGATGGGACGAGAGTGTGGAAGCTGGATGTGGGACGAGAGTGTGGAAGCTGGATGTGGGACGAGAGTGTGGAAGCTGGATGTGGGACGAGAGTGTGGAAGCTGGATGTGGGACGAGAGTGTGGAAGCTGGATGTGGGACGAGAGTGTGGAAGCTGGATGTGGGACGAGAGTGTGGAAGCTGGATGTGGGACGAGAGTGTGGAAGCTGGATGGGGACGAGAGTGTGGAAGCTGGATGTGGGACGAGAGTGTGGAAGCTGGATGTGGGACGAGAGTGTGGAAGCTGGATGTGGGACGAGAGTGTGGAAGCTGGATGTGGGACGAGAGTGTGGAAGCTGGATGTGGGACGAGAGTGTGGAAGCTGGATGTGGGACGAGAGTGTGGAAGCTGGATGTGGACGAGAGTGTGGAAGCTGGATGTGGGACGAGAGTGTGGAAGCTGGATGTGGGACGAGAGTGTGGAAGCTGGATGTGGGACGAGAGTGTGGAAGCTGGATGTGGGACGAGAGTGTGGAAGCTGGATGTGGGACGAGAGTGTGGAAGCTGGATGTGGGACGAGAGTGTGGAAGCTGGATGTGGGACGAGAGTGTGGAAGCTGGATGTGGGACGAGAGTGTGGAAGCTGGATGTGGGACGAGAGTGTGGAAGCTGGATGTGGGACGAGAGTGTGGAAGCTGGATGTGGGACGAGTGTGGAAGCTGGATGTGGGACGAGAGTGTGGAAGCTGGATGTGGGACGAGAGTGTGGAAGCTGGATGTGGGACGAGAGTGTGGAAGCTGGATGTGGACGAGAGTGTGGAAGCTGGATGTGGGACGAGAGTGTGGAAGCTGGATGTGGGACGTGAGTGTGGAAGCTGGATGTGGGACGTGAGTGTGGAAGCTGGATGTGGGACGTGAGTGTGGAAGCTGGATGTGGGACGTGAGTGTGGAAGCTGGATGTGGGACGAGAGTGTGGAAGCTGGATGTGGGACGTGAGTGTGGAAGCTGGATGTGGGACGTGAGTGTGGAAGCTGGATGTGGGACGTGAGTGTGGAAGCTGGATGTGGGACGTGAGTGTGGAAGCTGGATGTGGGACGTGAGTGTGGAAGCTGGATGTGGGACGTGAGTGTGGAAGCTGGATGTGGGACGAGAGTGTGGAAGCTGGATGTGGGACGAGAGTGTGGAAGCTGGATGTGGGACGAGAGTGTGGAAGCTGGATGTGGGACGTGAGTGTGGAAGCTGGATGTGGGACGAGAGTGTGGAAGCTGGATGTGGGACGAGAGTGTGGAAGCTGGATGTGGGACGAGAGTGTGGAAGCTGGATGTGGGACGAGAGTGTGGAAGCTGGATGTGGGACGAGAGTGTGGAAGCTGGATGTGGGACGTGAGTGTGGAAGCTGGATGTGGGACGAGAGTGTGGAAGCTGGATGTGGGACGAGAGTGTGGAAGCTGGATGTGGGACGAGAGTGTGGAAGCTGGATGTGGGACGAGAGTGTGGAAGCTGGATGAGGGACGAGAGTGTGGAAGCTGGAGGCGGGACGAGAGTGTGGAAGCTGGATGTGGGACGAGAGTGTGGAAGCTGGATGTGGGACGAGAGTGTGGAAGCTGGATGTGGGACGAGAGTGTGGAAGCTGGATGTGGGACGAGAGTGTGGAAGCTGGATGCAGGACGAGAGTGTGGAAGCTGGATGCAGGACGAGAGTGTGGAAGCTGGATGTGGGACGAGAGTGTGGAAGCTGGATGTGGGACGAGAGTGTGGAAGCTGGATGTGGGACGAGAGTGTGGAAGCTGGATGTGGGACGAGAGTGTGGAAGCTGGATGAGGGACGAGAGTGTGGAAGCTGGATGTGGGACGTGAGTGTGGAAGCTGGATGTGGGACGTGAGTGTGGAAGCTGGATGTGGGACGTGAGTGTGGAAGCTGGATGTGGGACGTGAGTGTGGAAGCTGGATGTGGGACGTGAGTGTGGAAGCTGGATGTGGGACGTGAGTGTGGAAGCTGGATGTGGGACGTGAGTGTGGAAGCTGGATGTGGGACGTGAGTGTGGAAGCTGGATGTGGGACGTGAGTGTGGAAGCTGGATGTGGGACGTGAGTGTGGAAGCTGGATGTGGGACGTGAGTGTGGAAGCTGGATGTGGGACGTGAGTGTGGAAGCTGGATGTGGGACGTGAGTGTGGAAGCTGGATGTGGGACGTGAGTGTGGAAGCTGGATGTGGGACGTGAGTGTGGAAGCTGGATGTGGGACGTGAGTGTGGAAGCTGGATGAGGGACGTGAGTGTGGAAGCTGGATGTGGGACGTGAGTGTGGAAGCTGGATGTGGGACGAGAGTGTGGAAGCTGGATGTGGGACGAGAGTGTGGAAGCTGGATGTGGGACGAGAGTGTGGAAGCTGGATGTGGGACGTGAGTGTGGAAGCTGGATGTGGGACGAGAGTGTGGAAGCTGGATGTGGGACGAGAGTGTGGAAGCTGGATGTGGGACGAGAGTGTGGAAGCTGGATGTGGGACGAGAGTGTGGAAGCTGGATGTGGGACGTGAGTGTGGAAGCTGGATGTTGGACGTGAGTGTGGAAGCTGGATGTGGGACGAGAGTGTGGAAGCTGGATGTTGGACGTGAGTGTGGAAGCTGGATGTGGGACGAGAGTGTGGAAGCTGGAGGCGGGACGAGAGTGTGGAAGCTGGATGAGGGACGAGAGTGTGGAAGCTGGAGGCGGGACGAGAGTGTGGAAGCTGGATGAGGGACGAGAGTGTGGAAGCTGGATGCGGGACGAGAGTGTGGAAGCTGGATGTGGGACGAGAGTGTGGAAGCTGGATGTGGGACGAGAGTGTGGAAGCTGGATGCAGGACGAGAGTGTGGAAGCTGGATGCAGGACGAGAGTGTGGAAGCTGGATGTGGGACGAGAGTGTGGAAGCTGGATGTGGGACGAGAGTGTGGAAGCTGGATGTGGGACGAGAGTGTGGAAGCTGGATGTGGGACGAGAGTGTGGAAGCTGGATGAGGGACGAGAGTGTGGAAGCTGGATGTGGGACGTGAGTGTGGAAGCTGGATGTGGGACGTGAGTGTGGAAGCTGGATGTGGGACGTGAGTGTGGAAGCTGGATGTGGGACGTGAGTGTGGAAGCTGGATGTGGGACGTGAGTGTGGAAGCTGGATGTGGGACGTGAGTGTGGAAGCTGGATGTGGGACGTGAGTGTGGAAGCTGGATGAGGGACGTGAGTGTGGAAGCTGGATGTGGGACGTGAGTGTGGAAGCTGGATGTGGGACGAGAGTGTGGAAGCTGGATGTGGGACGAGAGTGTGGAAGCTGGATGTGGGACGAGAGTGTGGAAGCTGGATGTGGGACGAGAGTGTGGAAGCTGGATGTGGGACGTGAGTGTGGAAGCTGGATGTGGGACGTGAGTGTGGAAGCTGGATGAGGGACGAGAGTGTGGAAGCTGGATGCAGGACGAGAGTGTGGAAGCTGGATGTGGGACGAGAGTGTGAAAGCTGGAGGCGGGACGAGAGTGTGGAAGCTGGATTAGGGACGAGAGTGTGGAAGCTGGATGCAGGACGAGAGTGTGGAAGCTGGATGTGGGACGAGAGTGTGGAAGCTGGATGTGGGACGTGAGTGTGGAAGTTGGAGGCGGGACGAGAGTGTGGAAGCTGGATGTGGGACGAGAGTGTGGAAGCTGGAGGCGGGACGAGAGTGTGGAAGCTGGATGTGGGACGAGAGTGTGGAAGCTGGATGCAGGACGAGAGTGTGGAAGCTGGATGTGGGACGAGAGTGTGGAAGCTGGATGAGGGACGAGAGTGTGTAAGCTGGATGAGGGACGAGAGTGTGGAAGCTGGATGAGGGACGAGAGTGTGGAAGCTGGATGTGGGACGAGAGTGTGGAAGCTGGATGTGGGACGAGTGTGGAAGCTGGACGAGGGACGAGAGTGTGGAAGCTGGATGTGGGACGAGAGTGTGGAAGCTGGATGTGGGACGAGAGTGTGGAAGCTGGATGTGGGACGAGTGTGGAAGCTGGATGTGGGACGAGAGTGTGGAAGCTGGATGTGGGACGAGAGTGTGGAAGCTGGATGTGGGACGAGAGTGTGGAAGCTGGATGTGGGACGAGAGTGTGGAAGCTGGATGTGGGACGAGAGTGTGGAAGCTGGATGTGGGACGAGAGTGTGGAAGCTGGATGTGGGACGAGAGTGTGGAAGCTGGATGTGGGACGAGAGTGTGGAAGCTGGATGTGGGACGAGAGTGTGGAAGCTGGATGTGGGACGAGAGTGTGGAAGCTGGATGTGGGACGAGAGTGTGGAAGCTGGATGTGGGACGAGAGTGTGGAAGCTGGATGTGGGACGAGAGTGTGGAAGCTGGATGTGGGACGAGAGTGTGGAAGCTGGATGTGGGACGAGAGTGTGGAAGCTGGATGTGGGACGAGAGTGTGGAAGCTGGATGTGGGACGAGAGTGTGGAAGCTGGATGTGGGACGAGAGTGTGGAAGCTGGATGTGGGACGTGAGTGTGGAAGCTGGATGTGGGACGAGAGTGTGGAAGCTGGATGTGGGACGAGAGTGTGGAAGCTGGATGTGGGACGAGAGTGTGGAAGCTGGATGTGGGACGTGAGTGTGGAAGCTGGATGTGGGACGTGAGTGTGGAAGCTGGATGTGGGACGAGAGTGTGGAAGCTGGATGTGGGACGAGAGTGTGGAAGCTGGATGTGGGACGAGAGTGTGGAAGCTGGATGTGGGACGAGAGTGTGGAAGCTGGATGTGGGACGAGAGTGTGGAAGCTGGATGTGGGACGTGAGTGTGGAAGCTGGATGTGGGACGAGAGTGTGGAAGCTGGATGTGGGACGAGTGTGGAAGCTGGATGTGGGACGTGAGTGTGGAAGCTGGATGTGGGACGTGAGTGTGGAAGCTGGATGTGGGACGTGAGTGTGGAAGCTGGATGTGGGACGTGAGTGTGGAAGCTGGATGTGGGACGTGAGTGTGGAAGCTGGATGTGGGACGAGAGTGTGGAAGCTGGATGTGGGACGAGAGTGTGGAAGCTGGATGTGGGACGTGAGTGTGGAAGCTGGATGTGGGACGTGAGTGTGGAAGCTGGATGTGGGACGTGAGTGTGGAAGCTGGATGTGGGACGTGAGTGTGGAAGCTGGATGTGGGACGTGAGTGTGGAAGCTGGATGTGGGACGAGAGTGTGGAAGCTGGATGTGGGACGAGAGTGTGGAAGCTGGATGTGGGACGTGAGTGTGGAAGCTGGATGTGGGACGAGAGTGTGGAAGCTGGATGTGGGACGAGAGTGTGGAAGCTGGATGTGGGACGAGAGTGTGGAAGCTGGATGTGGGACGAGAGTGTGGAAGCTGGATGTGGGACGAGAGTGTGGAAGCTGGATGTGGGACGAGAGTGTGGAAGCTGGATGTGGGACGAGAGTGTGGAAGCTGGATGTGGGACGAGAGTGTGGAAGCTGGATGTGGGACGTGAGTGTGGAAGCTGGATGTGGGACGTGAGTGTGGAAGCTGGATGTGGGACGAGAGTGTGGAAGCTGGATGTGGGACGTGAGTGTGGAAGCTGGATGTGGGACGAGAGTGTGGAAGCTGGATGTGGGACGAGAGTGTGGAAGCTGGATGTGGGACGAGAGTGTGGAAGCTGGATGTGGGACGAGAGTGTGGAAGCTGGATGTGGGACGAGAGTGTGGAAGCTGGATGTGGACGAGAGTGTGGAAGCTGGATGTGGGACGAGAGTGTGGAAGCTGGATGTGGGACGAGAGTGTGGAAGCTGGATGTGGGACGAGAGTGTGGAAGCTGGATGTGGGACGAGAGTGTGGAAGCTGGATGTGGGACGAGAGTGTGGAAGCTGGATGTGGGACGAGAGTGTGGAAGCTGGATGTGGGACGAGAGTGTGGAAGCTGGATGTGGGACGAGAGTGTGGAAGCTGGATGTGGGACGAGAGTGTGGAAGCTGGATGTGGGACGTGAGTGTGGAAGCTGGATGTGGGACGTGAGTGTGGAAGCTGGATGTGGGACGTGAGTGTGGAAGCTGGATGTGGGGACGTGAGTGTGGAAGCTGGATGTGGGACGTGAGTGTGGAAGCTGGATGTGGGACGTGAGTGTGGAAGCTGGATGTGGGACGTGAGTGTGGAAGCTGGATGTGGGACGTGAGTGTGGAAGCTGGATGTGGGACGAGAGTGTGGAAGCTGGATGTGGGACGAGAGTGTGGAAGCTGGATGTGGGACGAGAGTGTGGAAGCTGGATGTGGGACGAGAGTGTGGAAGCTGGATGTGGGACGAGAGTGTGGAAGCTGGATGTGGGACGAGAGTGTGGAAGCTGGATGTGGGACGAGAGTGTGGAAGCTGGATGTGGGACGAGAGTGTGGAAGCTGGATGTGGGACGAGAGTGTGGAAGCTGGATGTGGGACGAGAGTGTGGAAGCTGGATGTGGGACGAGAGTGTGGAAGCTGGATGTGGGACGAGAGTGTGGAAGCTGGATGTGGGACGAGAGTGTGGAAGCTGGATGTGGGACGAGAGTGTGGAAGCTGGATGTGGGACGAGAGTGTGGAAGCTGGATGTGGGACGAGAGTGTGGAAGCTGGATGTGGGACGAGAGTGTGGAAGCTGGATGTGGGACGAGAGTGTGGAAGCTGGATGTGGGACGAGAGTGTGGAAGCTGGATGTGGGACGAGAGTGTGGAAGCTGGATGTGGGACGAGAGTGTGGAAGCTGGATGTGGACGAGAGTGTGGAAGCTGGATGTGGACGAGAGTGTGGAAGCTGGATGTGGGACGAGAGTGTGGAAGCTGGATGTGGGACGAGAGTGTGGAAGCTGGATGTGGGACGAGAGTGTGGAAGCTGGATGTGGGACGAGAGTGTGGAAGCTGGATGTGGGACGAGAGTGTGGAAGCTGGATGTGGGACGAGAGTGTGGAAGCTGGATGTGGGACGAGAGTGTGGAAGCTGGATGTGGGACGAGAGTGTGGAAGCTGGATGTGGGGGGACGAGAGTGTGTGGAAGCTGGATGTGGGACGAGAGTGTGGAAGCTGGATGGGGACGAGAGTGTGGAAGCTGGATGAGGGACGAGAGTGTGGAAGCTGGATGTGGACGAGAGTGTGGAAGCTGGATGTGGGACGAGAGTGTGGAAGCTGGATGTGGGACGAGAGTGTGGAAGCTGGATGGGGGACGAGAGTGTGGAAGCTGGATGTGGGACGAGAGTGTGGAAGCTGGATGTGGGACGAGAGTGTGGAAGCTGGATGTGGGACGAGAGTGTGGAAGCTGGATGGGGACGAGAGTGTGGAAGCTGGATGGGACGAGAGTGTGGGAAGCTGGATGTGGACGAGAGTGTGGAAGCTGGATGTGGGACGAGAGTGGAAGCTGGATGTGGGACGAGAGTGTGGAAGCTGGATGTGGGACGTGAGTGTGGAAGCTGGATGTGGGACGAGAGTGTGGAAGCTGGATGTGGGACGTGAGTGTGGAAGCTGGATGTGGGACGTGAGTGTGGAAGCTGGATGTGGGACGTGAGTGTGGAAGCTGGATGTGGGACGTGAGTGTGGAAGCTGGATGTGGGACGAGAGTGTGGAAGCTGGATGTGGGACGAGAGTGTGNGGGACGAGAGTGTGGAAGCTGGAGTGGGACGAGAGTGTGGAAGCTGGATGCGGGACGAGAGTGTGGAAGCTGGATGTGGGACGAGAGTGTGGAAGCTGGATGTGGGACGAGAGTGTGAAGCTGGATGTGGGACGAGAGTGTGGAAGCTGGATGAGGGACGAGAGTGTGGAAGCTGGATGAGGGACGAGAGTGTGGAAGCTGGATGAGGGACGAGAGTGTGGAAGCTGGATGTGGGACGAGAGTGTGGAAGCTGGATGTGGGACGAGTGTGGAAGCTGGATGGGGACGAGAGTGTGGAAGCTGGATGTGGGACGAGAGTGTGGAAGCTGGATGTGGGACGAGAGTGTGGAAGCTGGATGTGGGACGAGTGTGTGGAAGCTGGATGTGGACGAGAGTGTGGAAGCTGGATGTGGACGAGAGTGTGGAAGCTGGATGTGGGACGAGAGTGTGGAAGCTGGATGTGGACGAGAGTGTGGAAGCTGGATGTGGACGAGAGTGTGGAAGCTGGATGTGGGACGAGAGTGTGGAAGCTGGATGTGGGACGTGAGTGTGGAAGCTGGATGTGGGACGAGAGTGTGGAAGCTGGATGTGGGACGAGAGGTGGAAGCTGGATGTGGGACGAGAGTGTGGAAGCTGGATGTGGGACGTAGTGTGGAAGCTGGATGAGGGACGAGAGTGTGGAAGCTGGATGTGGACGAGAGTGTGGAAGCTGGATGGGGACGAGAGTGTGGAAGCTGGATGTGGGACGAGAGTGTGGAAGCTGGATGTGGGACGGTTGTGGAAGCTGGATGTGGGACGAGAGTGTGGAAGCTGGATGTGGACGAGAGTGTGGAAGCTGGATGTGGACGAGAGTGTGGAAGCTGGATGTGGGACGAGAGTGTGGAAGCTGGATGTGGGACGAGAGTGTGGAAGCTGGATGTGGGACAGAGTGTGGAAGCTGGATGGGGACTAGTGTGGAAGCTGGATGTGGGACGAGAGTGTGGAAGCTGGTGGGACGAGAGTGTGGAAGCTGGATGTGGGACGAGAGTGTGGAAGCTGGATGTGGGACGAGAGTGTGGAAGCTGGATGTGGGACGAGAGTGTGGAAGCTGGATGGGGACGAGAGTGTGGAAGCTGGATGTGGGACGTGAGTGTGGAAGCTGGATTGGGACGAGAGTGTGGAAGCTGGATGTGGGACGAGAGTGTGGAAGCTGGATGTGGGACGTGAGTGTGGAAGCTGGATGTGGGACTGAGTGTGGAGCTGGATGTGGGACTGAGTGTGGAAGCTGGATGTGGGACGTGGTCTGTGGAGCTGGATGTGGGACGAGAGTGTGGAAGCTGGATGTGGGACGAGAGTGTGGAAGCTGGATGTGGGACGAGAGTGTGGAAGCTGGTGGGACGTGAGTGTGGAAGCTGGATGTGGGACGTGAGTGTGGAAGCTGGATGTGGGACGTGAGTGTGGAAGCTGGATGTGGGACGAGAGTGTGGAAGCTGGATGTGGGACGTGAGTGTGGAAGCTGGATGTGGGACGTGAGTGTGGAAGCTGGATGAGGGACGTGAGTGTGGAAGCTGGATGTGGGACGTGAGTGTGGAAGCTGGATGTGGGACGAGAGTGTGGAAGCTGGATGTGGGACGAGAGTGTGGAAGCTGGATGTGGGACGAGAGTGTGGAAGCTGGATGTGGGACGTGAGTGTGGAAGCTGGATGTGGGACGAGAGTGTGGAAGCTGGATGTGGGACGAGAGTGTGGAAGCTGGATGTGGGACGAGAGTGTGGAAGCTGGATGTGGGACGAGAGTGTGGAAGCTGGATGTGGGACGTGAGTGTGGAAGCTGGATGTGGGACGAGAGTGTGGAAGCTGGATGTGGGACGAGAGTGTGGAAGCTGGATGTGGGACGTGAGTGTGGAAGCTGGATGTGGGACGAGAGTGTGGAAGCTGGATGTGGGACGAGAGTGTGGAAGCTGGATGTGGGACGAGAGTGTGGAAGCTGGATGGGGACGAGAGTGTGGAAGCTGGATGTGGGACGAGAGTGTGGAAGCTGGATGTGGGACGAGAGTGTGGAAGCTGGATGTGGGACGAGAGTGTGGAAGCTGGATGTGGGACGAGAGTGTGGAAGCTGGATGTGGGACGAGAGTGTGGAAGCTGGATGTGGGACGAGAGTGTGGAAGCTGGATGTGGGACGAGAGTGTGGAAGCTGGATGTGGGACGAGAGTGTGGAAGCTGGATGTGGGACGAGTGTGGAAGCTGGATGTGGGACGAGAGTGTGGAAGCTGGATGAGGACGAGAGTGTGGAAGCTGGATGTGGGACGTGAGTGTGGAAGCTGGATGTGGGACGTGAGTGTGGAAGCTGGATGTGGGACGTGAGTGTGGAAGCTGGATGTGGGACGTGAGTGTGGAAGCTGGATGTGGGACGTGAGTGTGGAAGCTGGATGTGGGACGTGAGTGTGGAAGCTGGATGTGGGACGTGAGTGTGGAAGCTGGATGTGGGACGTGAGTGTGGAAGCTGGATGTGGGACGAGAGTGTGGAAGCTGGATGTGGGACGAGAGTGTGGAAGCTGGATGTGGGACGAGAGTGTGAAGCTGGATGTGGGACGAGAGTGTGGAAGCTGGATGTGGGACGAGAGTGTGGAAGCTGGATGTGGGACGAGAGTGTGGAAGCTGGATGTGGGACGAGAGTGTGGAAGCTGGATGTGGGACGAGAGTGTGGAAGCTGGATGTGGGACGAGAGTGTGGAAGCTGGATGTGGGACGTGAGTGTGGAAGCTGGATGTGGACGTGAGTGTGGAAGCTGGATGTGGGACGAGAGTGTGGAAGCTGGATGTGGGACGTGAGTGTGGAAGCTGGATGTGGGACGAGAGTGTGGAAGCTGGATGCGGACGAGAGTGTGGAAGCTGGATGAGGGACGAGAGTGTGGAAGCTGGATGCGGGACGAGAGTGTGGAAGCTGGATGAGGGACGAGAGTGTGGAAGCTGGAGTGGGACGAGAGTGTGGAAGCTGGATGTGGGACGAGAGTGTGGAAGCTGGATGTGGGACGAGAGTGTGGAAGCTGGATGCAGGACGAGAGTGTGGAAGCTGGATGTGGACGAGAGTGTGGAAGCTGGATGTGGGACGAGAGTGTGGAAGCTGGATGTGGGACGAGAGTGTGGAAGCTGGATGTGGGACGAGAGTGTGGAAGCTGGATGTGGGACGAGAGTGTGGAAGCTGGATGTGGGACGAGAGTGTGGAAGCTGGATGTGGGACGTGAGTGTGGAAGCTGGATGTGGGACGTGAGTGTGGAAGCTGGATGTGGGACGTGAGTGTGGAAGCTGGATGTGGGACGTGAGTGTGGAAGCTGGATGTGGGACGTGAGTGTGGAAGCTGGATGTGGGACGTGAGTGTGGAAGCTGGATGTGGGACGTGAGTGTGGAAGCTGGATGTGGGACGTGAGTGTGGAAGCTGGATGTGGGACGAGAGTGTGGAAGCTGGATGTGGGACGAGAGTGTGGAAGCTGGATGTGGGACGAGAGTGTGGAAGCTGGATGTGGGACGAGAGTGTGGAAGCTGGATGTGGGACGTGAGTGTGGAAGCTGGATGTGGGACGTGAGTGTGGAAGCTGGATGTGGGACGAGAGTGTGGAAGCTGGATGTGGGACGAGAGTGTGGAAGCTGGATGTGGGACGAGAGTGTGGAAGCTGGATGTGGGACGAGAGTGTGGAAGCTGGATTGGGACGAGAGTGTGGAAGCTGGATGTGGACGAGAGTGTGGAAGCTGGATGTGGGACGAGAGTGTGGAAGCTGGATGTGGGACGTGAGTGTGGAAGCTGGATGCGGGACGAGAGTGTGGAAGCTGGATGTGGGACGAGAGTGTGGAAGCTGGATGCGGGACGAGAGTGTGGAAGCTGGATGTGGGACGAGAGTGTGGAAGCTGGATGTGGGACGAGAGTGTGGAAGCTGGATGTGGGACGAGAGTGTGGAAGCTGGATGTGGGACGAGAGTGTGGAAGCTGGATGAGGGACGAGAGTGTGGAAGCTGGATGTGGGACGAGAGTGTGGAAGCTGGATGTGGGACGAGAGTGTGGAAGCTGGATGTGGGACGAGTGTGGAAGCTGGATGTGGGACGAGAGTGTGGAAGCTGGATGTGGGACGAGAGTGTGGAAGCTGGATGTGGGACGAGAGTGTGGAAGCTGGATGTGGGACGAGTGTGGAAGCTGGATGTGGGACGAGAGTGTGGAAGCTGGATGTGGGACGAGAGTGTGGAAGCTGGATGTGGGACGAGAGTGTGGAAGCTGGATGGGGACGAGAGTGTGGAAGCTGGATGTGGGACGAGAGTGTGGAAGCTGGATGTGGGACGAGAGTGTGGAAGCTGGATGTGGGACGAGAGTGTGGAAGCTGGATGTGGGACGAGAGTGTGGAAGCTGGATGTGGGACGAGAGTGTGGAAGCTGGATGTGGGACGAGAGTGTGGAAGCTGGATGTGGGACGAGAGTGTGGAAGCTGGATGTGGGACGAGAGTGTGGAAGCTGGATGTGGGACGAGAGTGTGGAAGCTGGATGTGGGACGAGAGTGTGGAAGCTGGATGTGGGACGAGAGTGTGGAAGCTGGATGTGGGACGAGAGTGTGGAAGCTGGATGTGGGACGAGAGTGTGGAAGCTGGATGTGGGACGAGAGTGTGGAAGCTGGATGTGGGACGAGAGTGTGGAAGCTGGATGTGGGACGAGAGTGTGGAAGCTGGATGTGGGACGAGAGTGTGGAAGCTGGATGTGGGACGAGAGTGTGGAAGCTGGATGTGGGACGAGAGTGTGGAAGCTGGATGTGGGACGAGAGTGTGGAAGCTGGATGTGGGACGAGAGTGTGGAAGCTGGATGTGGGACGAGAGTGTGGAAGCTGGATGTGGGACGAGAGTGTGGAAGCTGGATGTGGGACGAGAGTGTGGAAGCTGGATGGGACGAGAGTGTGGAAGCTGGATGTGGGACGAGAGTGTGGAAGCTGGATGTGGGACGTGAGTGTGGAAGCTGGATGTGGGACGTGAGTGTGGAAGCTGGATGTGGGACGTGAGTGTGGAAGCTGGATGTGGGACGTGAGTGTGGAAGCTGGATGTGGGACGAGAGTGTGGAAGCTGGATGTGGGACGTGAGTGTGGAAGCTGGATGTGGGACGAGAGTGTGGAAGCTGGATGTGGGACGTGAGTGTGGAAGCTGGATGTGGGACGTGAGTGTGGAAGCTGGATGTGGGACGTGAGTGTGGAAGCTGGATGTGGGACGTGAGTGTGGAAGCTGGATGTGGGACGTGAGTGTGGAAGCTGGATGTGGGACGTGAGTGTGGAAGCTGGATGTGGGACGTGAGTGTGGAAGCTGGATGTGGGACGTGAGTGTGGAAGCTGGATGAGGACGTGAGTGTGGAAGCTGGATGTGGGACGTGAGTGTGGAAGCTGGATGTGGGACGAGAGTGTGGAAGCTGGATGTGGGACGAGAGTGTGGAAGCTGGATGTGGGACGAGAGTGTGGAAGCTGGATGTGGGACGTGAGTGTGGAAGCTGGATGTGGGACGAGAGTGTGGAAGCTGGATGTGGGACGAGAGTGTGGAAGCTGGATGTGGGACGAGAGTGTGGAAGCTGGATGTGGGACGAGAGTGTGGAAGCTGGATGTGGGACGTGAGTGTGGAAGCTGGATGTTGGACGTGAGTGTGGAAGCTGGATGTGGGACGAGAGTGTGGAAGCTGGATGTTGGACGTGAGTGTGGAAGCTGGATGTGGGACGAGAGTGTGGAAGCTGGATGCGGGACGAGAGTGTGGAAGCTGGATGAGGGACGAGAGTGTGGAAGCTGGATGTGGGACGAGAGTGTGGAAGCTGGATGTGGGACGAGAGTGTGGAAGCTGGATGCGGACGAGAGTGTGGAAGCTGGATGTGGGACGAGAGTGTGGAAGCTGGATGTGGGACGAGAGTGTGGAAGCTGGATGCAGGACGAGAGTGTGGAAGCTGGATGCAGGACGAGAGTGTGGAAGCTGGATGTGGGACGAGAGTGTGGAAGCTGGATGTGGGACGAGAGTGTGGAAGCTGGATGTGGGACGAGAGTGTGGAAGCTGGATGTGGGACGAGAGTGTGGAAGCTGGATGTGGGACGAGAGTGTGGAAGCTGGATGTGGGACGTGAGTGTGGAAGCTGGATGTGGGACGTGAGTGTGGAAGCTGGATGTGGGACGTGAGTGTGGAAGCTGGATGTGGGACGTGAGTGTGGAAGCTGGATGTGGGACGTGAGTGTGGAAGCTGGATGTGGGACGTGAGTGTGGAAGCTGGATGTGGGACGTGAGTGTGGAAGCTGGATGGGGACGTGAGTGTGGAAGCTGGATGTGGGACGTGAGTGTGGAAGCTGGATGTGGGACGAGAGTGTGGAAGCTGGATGTGGGACGAGAGTGTGGAAGCTGGATGTGGGACGAGAGTGTGGAAGCTGGATGTGGGACGAGAGTGTGGAAGCTGGATGTGGGACGTGAGTGTGGAAGCTGGATGTGGGACGTGAGTGTGGAAGCTGGATGTGGGACGAGAGTGTGGAAGCTGGATGGGACGAGAGTGTGGAAGCTGGATGTGGGACGAGAGTGTGGAAGCTGGAGGCGGACGAGAGTGTGGAAGCTGGATAGGGACGAGAGTGTGGAAGCTGGATGCAGGACGAGAGTGTGGAAGCTGGATGTGGGACGAGAGTGTGGAAGCTGGATGTGGGACGTGAGTGTGGAAGCTGGATGCGGGACGAGAGTGTGGAAGCTGGATGTGGGACGAGAGTGTGGAAGCTGGAGCGGGACGAGAGTGTGGAAGCTGGATGTGGGACGAGAGTGTGGAAGCTGGATGCGGACGAGAGTGTGGAAGCTGGATGTGGGACGAGAGTGTGGAAGCTGGATGAGGGACGAGAGTGTGGAAGCTGGATGAGGGACGAGAGTGTGGAAGCTGGATGAGGGACGAGAGTGTGGAAGCTGGATGTGGGACGAGAGTGTGGAAGCTGGATGTGGGACGAGTGTGGAAGCTGGATGGGGACGAGAGTGTGGAAGCTGGATGTGGGACGAGAGTGTGGAAGCTGGATGTGGGACGAGAGTGTGGAAGCTGGATGTGGGACGAGTGTGGAAGCTGGATGTGGGACGAGAGTGTGGAAGCTGGATGTGGGACGAGAGTGTGGAAGCTGGATGTGGGACGAGAGTGTGGAAGCTGGATGTGGGACGAGAGTGTGGAAGCTGGATGAGGGACGAGAGTGTGGAAGCTGGATGTGGGACGAGAGTGTGGAAGCTGGATGTGGGACGAGAGTGTGGAAGCTGGATGTGGGACGAGAGTGTGGAAGCTGGATGTGGGACGAGAGTGTGGAAGCTGGATGTGGGACGTGAGTGTGGAAGCTGGATGTGGGACGAGAGTGTGGAAGCTGGATGTGGGACGAGAGTGTGGAAGCTGGATGTGGGACGAGAGTGTGGAAGCTGGATGTGGACGAGAGTGTGGAAGCTGGATGTGGGACGAGAGTGTGGAAGCTGGATGTGGGACGAGAGTGTGGAAGCTGGATGTGGGACGAGAGTGTGGAAGCTGGATGAGGGACGAGAGTGTGGAAGCTGGATGTGGGACGGAGAGTGGGAAGCTGGATGTGGGACGAGAGTGTGGAAGCTGGATGTGGGACGAG
>WNGS01004542.1:21120-48739 GCA_020271785.1 Procambarus virginalis
AGCTGGATGTGGGACGAGAGTGTGGAAGCTGGATGTGGGACGAGAGTGTGGAAGCTGGATGTGGGACGAGAGTGTGGAAGCTGGATGTGGGACGAGAGTGTGGAAGCTGGATGTGGGACGTGAGTGTGGAAGCTGGATGTGGGACGTGAGTGTGGAAGCTGGATGTGGGACGTGAGTGTGGAAGCTGGATGTGGGGGACGAGAGTGTGGAAGCTGGATGTGGGACGAGAGTGTGGAAGCTGGATGAGGGACGAGAGTGTGGAAGCTGGATGTGGGACGAGAGTGTGGAAGCTGGATGTGGGACGAGAGTGTGGAAGCTGGATGTGGGACGAGAGTGTGGAAGCTGGATGTGGGACGAGAGTGTGGAAGCTGGATGTGGGACGTGAGTGTGGAAGCTGGATGTGGGACGAGAGTGTGGAAGCTGGATGTGGGACGAGAGTGTGGAAGCTGGATGTGGGACGAGAGTGTGGAAGCTGGATGTGGGACGAGAGTGTGGAAGCTGGATGTGGGACGAGAGTGTGGAAGCTGGATGTGGGACGAGTGTGGAAGCTGGATGGGGACGAGAGTGTGGAAGCTGGATGTGGGACGAGAGTGTGGAAGCTGGATGTGGGACGAGAGTGTGGAAGCTGGATGTGGACGAGAGTGTGGAAGCTGGATGTGGGACGAGAGTGTGGAAGCTGGATGTGGGACGAGAGTGTGGAAGCTGGATGTGGGACGAGAGTGTGGAAGCTGGATGTGGGACGAGAGTGTGGAAGCTGGATGTGGGACGAGAGTGTGGAAGCTGGATGTGGGACGGAGTGTGGAAGCTGGATGGGGACGAGAGTGTGGAAGCTGGATGTGGGACGAGAGTGTGGAAGCTGGATGTGGGACGTGAGTGTGGAAGCTGGATGTGGGACGAGAGTGTGGAAGCTGGATGTGGGACGAGAGTGTGGAAGCTGGATGTGGGACGAGAGTGTGGAAGCTGGATGTGGGACGTGAGTGTGGAAGCTGGATGTGGGACGTGAGTGTGGAAGCTGGATGTGGGACGTGAGTGTGGAAGCTGGATGGGGACGTGAGTGTGGAAGCTGGATGAGGGACGTGAGTGTGGAAGCTGGATAGGGACGAGAGTGTGGAAGCTGGATGCAGACGAGAGTGTGGAAGCTGGATGTGGGACGAGAGTGGGAAGCTGGATGTGGGACGAGAGTGTGGAAGCTGATTGGGACGAGAGTGTGGAAGCTGGATGTGGGACGAGAGTGTGGAAGCTGGATGTGGACGAGAGTGTGGAAGCTGGATGTGGGACGAGAGTGTGGAAGCTGGATGTGGGACGAGAGTGTGGAAGCTGGATGTGGGACGAGAGTGTGGAAGCTGGATGTGGGACGAGAGTGTGGAAGCTGGATGTGGGACGAGTGTGGAAGCTGGATGTGGGACGTGAGTGTGGAAGCTGGATGTGGGACGAGAGTGTGGAAGCTGGAGTGGGACGAGAGTGTGGAAGCTGGATGAGGGACGAGAGTGTGGAAGCTGGATGTGGACGAGAGTGTGGAAGCTGGATGAGGGACGAGAGTGTGGAAGCTGGATGTGGGACGAGAGTGTGGAAGCTGGATGTGGGACGAGAGTGTGGAAGCTGGATGTGGGACGAGAGTGTGGAAGCTGGATGCAGGACGAGAGTGTGGAAGCTGGATGCAGGACGAGAGTGTGGAAGCTGGATGTGGGACGAGAGTGTGGAAGCTGGATGTGGGACGAGAGTGTGGAAGCTGGATGTGGACGAGAGTGTGGAAGCTGGATGTGGGACGAGAGTGTGGAAGCTGGATGTGGGACGAGAGTGTGAAGCTGGATGTGGGACGTGAGTGTGGAAGCTGGATGTGGGACGTGAGTGTGGAAGCTGGATGTGGGACGTGAGTGTGGAAGCTGGATGTGGGACGTGAGTGTGGAAGCTGGATGTGGGACGTGAGTGTGGAAGCTGGATGTGACGTGAGTGTGGAAGCTGGATGAGGGACGGAGTGTGGAAGCTGGATGTGGGACGTGAGTGTGGAAGCTGGATGTGGGACGAGAGTGTGGAAGCTGGTGTGGGACGGGCGAGTGTGGAAGCTGGATGTGGACGAGAGTGTGGAAGCTGGATTGGGACGAGAGTGTGGAAGCTGGATGTGGGACGTGAGTGTGGAAGCTGGATGTGGGACTGAGTGTGGAAGCTGGATGAGGACGAGAGTGTGGAAGCTGGATGCAGGACGAGAGTGTGGAAGCTGGATGTGGGACGAGAGTGTGAAAGCTGGATGCGGGACGAGAGTGTGGAAGCTGGATTAGGGACGAGAGTGTGGAAGCTGGATGTGGACGAGAGTGTGGAAGCTGGATGTGGGACGAGAGTGTGGAAGCTGGATGTGGGACGTGAGTGTGGAAGCTGGATGTGGGACGAGAGTGTGGAAGCTGGATGTGGGACGAGAGTGTGGAAGCTGGATGCGGGACGAGAGTGTGGAAGCTGGATGTGGACGAGAGTGTGGAAGCTGGATGCAGGACGAGAGTGTGGAAGCTGGATGTGGGACGAGAGTGTGGAAGCTGGATTGAGGACGAGAGTGTGGAAGCTGGATGAGGGACGAGAGTGTGGAGCTGGATGTGGGACGAGAGTGTGGAAGCTGGATGTGGGACGAGAGTGTGGAAGCTGGATGTGGGACGAGAGTGTGGAAGCTGGATGATGGACGAGAGTGTGGAAGCTGGATGTGGGACGAGAGTGTGGAAGCTGATGTGGGACGAGAGTGTGGAAGCTGGATGTGGGACGTGAGTGTGGAAGCTGGATGTGGGACGAGAGTGTGGAAGCTGGATGTGGGACGAGAGTGTGGAAGCTGGATGTGGGACGAGAGTGTGGAAGCTGGATGTGGGACGAGAGTGTGGAAGCTGGATGTGGACGAGAGTGTGGAAGCTGGATGTGGGACGAGAGTGTGGAAGCTGGATGTGGGACGAGAGTGTGGAAGCTGGATGTGGGACGAGAGTGTGGAAGCTGGATGTGGACGAGAGTGTGGAAGCTGGATGTGGGACGAGAGTGTGGAAGCTGGATGGGACGAGAGTGTGGAAGCTGGATGAGGGACGAGTGTGGAAGCTGGATGTGGGACAGAGTGTGGAAGCTGGATGTGGGACGAGTGTGGAAGCTGGATGTGGGACGAGAGTGTGGAAGCTGGATGTGGGACGAGAGTGTGGAAGCTGGATGTGGACGAGAGTGTGGAAGCTGGATGTGGGACGAGAGTGTGGAAGCTGGATGTGGGACGAGAGTGTGGAAGCTGGATGTGGGACGAGAGTGTGGAAGCTGGATGTGGGACGAGAGTGTGGAAGCTGGATGTGGGACGAGAGTGTGGAAGCTGGATGTGGGGACGAGAGTGTGGAAGCTGGATGTGGGACGAGTGGTGGAAGCTGGATGTGGGACGAGAGTGTGGAAGCTGGATGTGGGACGAGAGTGTGGAAGCTGGATGTGGGACGAGAGTGTGGAAGCTGGATGTGGGACGAGAGTGTGGAAGCTGGATGTGGGACGAGAGTGTGGAAGCTGGATGTGGGACGAGAGTGTGGAAGCTGGATGTGGGACGAGAGTGTGGAAGCTGGATGTGGGACGTGAGTGTGGAAGCTGGATGTGGGACGAGAGTGTGGAAGCTGGATGTGGGACGTGAGTGTGGAAGCTGGATGTGGGACTGAGTGTGGAAGCTGGATGTGGACGTGAGTGTGGAAGCTGGATGTGGGACGGAGTGTGGAAGCTGGATGTGGGACGAGAGTGTGGAAGCTGGATGTGGGACGAGAGTGTGGAAGCTGGATGTGGGACGAGAGTGTGGAAGCTGGATGTGGGACGTGAGTGTGGAAGCTGGATGTGGGACGAGAGTGTGGAAGCTGGATGTGGGACGTGAGTGTGGAAGCTGGATGTGGGACGTGAGTGTGGAAGCTGGATGTGGGACGTGAGTGTGGAAGCTGGATGTGGGACGTGAGTGTGGAAGCTGGATGTGGGACGTGAGTGTGGAAGCTGGATGTGGGACGAGAGTGTGGAAGCTGGATGTGGGACGAGAGTGTGGAAGCTGGATGTGGGACGAGAGTGTGGAAGCTGGATGTGGGACGAGAGTGTGGAAGCTGGATGTGGGACGAGAGTGTGGAAGCTGGATGTGGGACGAGAGTGTGGAAGCTGGATGTGGGACGAGAGTGTGGAAGCTGGATGTGGGACGTGAGTGTGGAAGCTGGATGTGGGACGTGAGTGTGGAAGCTGGATGTGGGACGAGAGTGTGGAAGCTGGATGTGGGACGAGAGTGTGGAAGCTGGATGTTGGACGAGAGTGTGGAAGCTGGATGTGGGACGAGAGTGTGGAAGCTGGATGCGGGACGAGAGTGTGGAAGCTGGATGAGGGACGAGAGTGTGGAAGCTGGATGTGGGACGAGAGTGTGGAAGCTGGATGTGGGACGAGAGTGTGGAAGCTGGAGTGGGGACGAGAGTGTGGAAGCTGGATGTGGGACGAGAGTGTGGAAGCTGGATGTGGGACGAGAGTGTGGAAGCTGGATGAGGGACGAGAGTGTGGAAGCTGGATGCAGGACGAGAGTGTGGAAGCTGGATGTGGGACGAGAGTGTGGAAGCTGGATGTGGGACGAGAGTGTGGAAGCTGGATGTGGGACGAGAGTGTGGAAGCTGGATGTGGGACGAGAGTGTGGAAGCTGGATGTGGGACGAGAGTGTGGAAGCTGGATGTGGGACGTGAGTGTGGAAGCTGGATGTGGGACGAGAGTGTGGAAGCTGGATGTGGGACGAGAGTGTGGAAGCTGGATGTGGGACGAGAGTGTGGAAGCTGGATGTGGGACGTGAGTGTGGAAGCTGGATGTGGGACGAGAGTGTGGAAGCTGGATGTGGGACGTGAGTGTGGAAGCTGGATGTGGGACGTGAGTGTGGAAGCTGGATGTGGGACGTGAGTGTGGAAGCTGGATGTGGGACGAGAGTGTGGAAGCTGGATGTGGGACGAGAGTGTGGAAGCTGGATGTGGGACGAGAGTGTGGAAGCTGGATGTGGGACGAGAGTGTGGAAGCTGGATGTGGGACGTGAGTGTGGAAGCTGGATGTGGGACGTGAGTGTGGAAGCTGGATGTGGGACGAGAGTGTGGAAGCTGGATGGGACGAGAGTGTGGAAGCTGGATGTGGGACGAGAGTGGAAGCTGGATGGCGGGACGAGAGTGTGGAAGCTGGATTAGGACGAGAGTGTGGAAGCTGGATGTGGGACGAGAGTGTGGAAGCTGGATGTGGACGAGAGTGTGGAAGCTGGATGTGGGACGTGAGTGTGGAAGTTGGAGGCGGGACGAGAGTGTGGAAGCTGGATGTGGGACGAGAGTGTGGAAGCTGGAGGCGGGACGAGAGTGTGGAAGCTGGATGTGGGACGAGAGTGAGGAAGCTGGATGCAGGACGAGAGTGTGGAAGCTGGATGTGGGACGAGAGTGTGGAAGCTGGATGAGGGACGAGAGTGTGTAAGCTGGATGAGGGACGAGAGTGTGGAAGCTGGATGAGGACGAGAGTGTGGAAGCTGGATGTGGGACGAGAGTGTGGAAGCTGGATGTGGGACGAGTGTGGAAGCTGGACGAGGGACGAGAGTGTGGAAGCTGGATGTGGGACGAGAGTGTGGAAGCTGGATGTGGGACGAGAGTGTGGAAGCTGGATGTGGGACGAGTGTGGAAGCTGGATGTGGGACGAGAGTGTGGAAGCTGGATGTGGGACGAGAGTGTGGAAGCTGGATGTGGGACGAGAGTGTGGAAGCTGGATGGGACGAGAGTGTGGAAGCTGGATGTGGACGAGTGTGGAGCTGGATGTGGGACGAGAGTGTGGAAGCTGGATGTGGGACGAGAGTGTGGAAGCTGGATGTGGGACGAGAGTGTGGAAGCTGGATGTGGGACGAGAGTGTGGAAGCTGGATGTGGACGAGAGTGTGGAAGCTGGATGTGGGGTAGAGTGTGGAAGCTGGATGTGGGACGAGAGTGTGGAAGCTGGATGTGGACGAGAGTGTGGAAGCTGGATGTGGGACGAGAGTGTGGAAGCTGGATGTGGGACGAGAGTGTGGAAGCTGGATGTGGGACGAGAGTGTGGAAGCTGGANTGTGTAATGACATTTTCAAATAAAGTTAGATAAATATACACACATACTAAAAAGAATAGGGGTGGTAGAGAAGAAATATCAAAGTGTTCAGAGAGGATCCACAAGGTCTTCTCTGAGTATTCTTTATTTTCTTCTCCGAGGCTATGGGTCCCTACACTTGCAACCAGAGGTGTACCCCTTCTAGGTTAAATATATATATATATATATATATATTATATCTATATATATAGATATATATATAATATATATATATATATAGTGGTAGGAGAAGAAAAATATCAAAGTGTTCAGAGAGGATCCACAAGGTCTTCTCTGAGTATTCTTTATTTTCTTCTCCGAGGCTATGGGTCCCTACACTTGCACCAGAGGTGGTACCCCTTCTAGGTTTAAATATATATATATATATATATATATATATATATATATATATATATATATATATATATATATATATATATATATATATATATATATTAAATAAAACTAAACAAAACACCTTTATGGTGTTACAGAGCAGTGGTAAAGCACTCGCCCGGCGCTTCGTGGGTGCTTTGGTCTGGGTTCGTTTCCTGACTGGGGAGGATTGACTAGGCGCCATTCCTGAACTGTAGCCTCTGTTCACCCAGCAGTGAATGGGTACCTCGTTGTTAACCGATTTGGCTGGTCGAATTCCATGGAAAATTAGGATCAAGGACTTACCCGAAACGTTATGCGTGCTAGTGTCTACAAGAACTCCTGTATATTTAAATAAAATACAAACAAATATAATCAGATCAATTTAATTTAAAAATAACAATATCCAAATTAGTAACAAATTAGATGGTAAATTCCTTGGTGAATTTTTATGTTTAGATTTAGATTTAGATTTTTTATTCAGGTAAAGGTACATACATTGAAGACGAGTTACAAATATAATGTTGGATTGAAAGATGGTGCTAGTACACACAATATCTAAAGCCACTAGTTATGCATAGTGTTTCGGGCAAGGTGAGGTGGGGAAAAAAACTTTTAGACCAAAACTTAATAGTAATTGAGCTTAAAGTATAAATTGCGTTGAAAAAAATAAAAAATAAAAAGGGGGGGACATGGCAGAAAATAGCAATTATACAAGTTGGTCAACAAAACAGCATTGTTTAAAGAAGTTACATGGAGTTTATTAGGTATTATTTAGTTTTTATCTCAAACTGGCTGAGAGGTACAGCTTTTGATATGATTGGGAAGGTCATTCCACATTCTGGGTCCCTTGATTTGTAGAGCATTTCTAGTTTGATTAATTCGTACTCTTGAAATATCCAATAGGTATTTGTTTCTGGTGTGGTGCCCATGGGTTCTATTACAACCTTCTAACAAGCTTTTAAGGTCATGATTGACATTACAGTTCAGATTTTTAAATATATAGAGTACACATGAGAGGACGTGCAGTGACTTAATATCTAACATATTCAGAGATTTGAGTAAGGGTACCGAGTGATGTCTAGGGCCAGAGTTAGATAATGTTCTAATAGAAGCTTTGTGTTGGGTAATTAGAGGACGTAAATGATTTTGGGTAGTAGAGCCCCAAACACAAATACCATAGTTGAGATAAGGATAGATGAGAGAATAATAGAGCGTCATCAGGGCAGGGCGGGGTACATAATATCTGATCTTAGAAAGAATGCCAACAGTTTTAGAATTCTTTTTTTGCTATATTTAGAATGTGTCCCTGGAAATTCAGTTTGTTATCGATGAGGATTCCAAGGAATTTACAATCAACTTTGTTACTAATTTGGATGTTATTTATTCTTAGATTAATTTCTTTTGAGGATTTATTACCAAACAAAATATAGAAAGTTTTGTCAATGTTAAGGGTGAGTTTGTTAGCAGTCAGCCAAAGATGGACTTTATTTAGTTCAGTATTCACTGACATTTAGAGCAAGAGGGTCAGGATTGGAGAAAATGAAGGTTGTGTCATCAGCAAATACGATTGGTTTGGGGTGTTGTGAGGCATTTGGAAGATCATTAATGTAGACGAGAAAGAGGAGAGGGACAAGTATGCTGCCTTGTGGAACACCAGTGTTTATGGGTAGGGTGGGAGAAATTGAATTATTCACAGAAACATACTGGAGCCTGTCAGTAAGGTAAGATTTGAGGTATTGCAGTGAGTGTCCTCTGACTCCATAATGATGTAATTTAAGGAGAAGGTTTTGGTGGTTGACAGTGTCAAAAGCCTTATGTAGGTCAACAAATAACCCAACAGGGAACTCATTTTTATCAAGAGCTGTATGTATCAAATTAATCAAACTAATCAATGCATCTTTAGTGGTTTTATTGTGTATAAAAACGTATTGGCAAGATCTAAGTATATTGTGTTTGGCTAGATACAAGTAAAGCTACTTGTAGATTAGCTTTTCAAATATTTTTGTCAAGGTTGGCAGAATTTATATAGGCCTGTAGTTGTTGACATCAGTGAGATCACCACATTTATGGACAGGGGTTACTCTCGCTTTTTTTTTAGAATATCCGGAAAGGTTTGGCGTTCAAATGATTTGTTGAACAGCAATGCAATGGCAAGAACTAGAAATCTGGAGTTTTTTTTTTTTGTAAATTAGAGATGGTATCTCATCAAGGGCACTTGACTTATTTTTAAGGGAAAGGATTACCTCATTAACATCAGAGGAATTAGCAGGAGTTAGGTACAGAGACTCTGGATAGTTACCTGTAAGGTAGTCTTTAATATTAGTGAGTGAGGATGGAATATCATGAGCAAGGGATGTCCCAATTGATGAGAAGAACCTATTGAATTCAATAGCAGTATCTGATGCTGAAAGCACACCATCGTCATTGGATAGGAGTATTGGTTTTTTATTCAGAATCTTTTTGGATCCCAATATTTGGGAAATAGTGCTCCATGTTTTCTTAATGTTGCCCTTAATTTGGGTGAATTTATTTCATAGTATTTTGTTTTAACTCTCCTAATTATTTTTGACAGCATTGATGAGTAAATCTTTGAAAATTCTTTGGAGACGACTCCTAACCTATACTTCTTCTCAAGGTCATGTTTTTTATTAATAAATTTAAGTATCCCCTTTGTAAGCCATGGATTTTTTAGCCTCTTAGTTGTGACTTGTTTAGTTAGCATAGGACAGTGGGTGTTATAAAGGCTGAGAGTTTTCTGAAGAAATGTTTGTACTGCTAGGTTGATGTTCCCTATGTTACCTAATTCAGTCTCCCAGTTGATATTAGCAGCAGCAGCAGCAATAAAATTGCCTATTGAAGTTTCATTGGGCAGCCTAAAGCTTATCTTCCTTGCATCTAGAGGTGGTTTGTTAATGTTGGTTAGGAGAAACGTGGGGTAATGGTCAGGGGTTCTATCAGTGATTATTCCTGAAGTGGAGAGATTATGTTAGTCCAGATGTGGTCAAGATTAAGTGGTCTAGTGATTAAGTGCATGAGGAAGCAGGAATTCATACAGTTGAGGAAACTAGCAGCAGGAGGTTATCAGGCTCATAGAGGTCAATATTAAAATCCCCAGAAAATATTAAATGGTTTTCGTTCAGTCTGTTCTCTAGGATTAGATTTCTAAGTTTAGAGTTAAATTCAGACACATCCGTGTTAGGAATCCTGTAGACTGCTCCCACAGTCAGGACAGCCTCGCCACCCTTGACTCTGAAACAGGCAACGATATACTCTCCACAGGGGTCTCTAATTTTAATTCTTTTAAACATACTAGTTCTTGGTGGTAGTAAAGAGCAGTACCACCACCTCTCTGAGTAGGACGACAGTTGTGAATTGCTGAGTAGTTAGGTATGTTGTAGAGTTGTGTAGTATCCTCTTTTAACCACGTTTCAGTAAGCACACCATACCTTGAGGATACCTTGAGGTGCTTCCGGGGCTTAGCGTCCCCGCGGCCCGGTCATCGGCCAGGCCTCCTGGTTGCTGGACTGATCAACCAGGCTGTTGGACGCGGCTGCTCGCAGCCTGACGTATGAGTCACAGCCTGGTTGATCAGGTATCCTTTGGAGGTGCTTATCCAGTTCTCTCTTGAACACTGTAAGGGGTTTGCCAGTTATGCCCCTTATGTGTAGCGGGAGCGTGTTGAACAGTCTCGGGCCTCTGATGTTGATAGAGTTCTCTCTCAGAGTACCAGTTGCACCTCTGCTTTTTCACGGGGGTATTCTGCACATCCTGCCATGTCTTCTGGTCTCATGTGATGTTATTTCTGTGTGCAGGTTTGGGACCAGACCCTCTAATATTTTCCACGTGTAAATTATTATGTATCTCTCCCGCCTGCGCTCAAGGGAATACAGATTTAGGCACTTTAGTCGGTCCCAATAGTTTAGATGTTTTACTGAGTGGATTCTAGCAGTAAAGGACCTCTGCACGCTCTCCAGGTCAGCAATTTCTCCAGCTGTGAAAGGGGCTGTCATTGTGCAGCAGTACTCCACTCTAGAGAGCACAAGCGTTTTGAAAAGTGTCATCATCGGTATAGCATCTCTAGTGTGAAAAGTTCTTGTTATCCAACCTGTCATATTTCTTGCAGTTGTGACGGCTACTTTATTGTGTTCTTTAAAGGTAAGGTCTTCCGACATGAGTACACCCAGATCCTTTACATTGCCTTTTCGTTCTATGTAATGATTTGTCTGAGTTTTGTACGTGGTTTCCGTTTTTATATTTTCATTTTTTCCATACCGCATGAGCTGGAACTTATCTTCGTTAAACACCATATTATTTTCTGTAGCCCATAGAAAGACCTGATCTACATCTGACTGGAGGTTCGCCGTGTCCTCTATGTTGCCTACTCTCATGAAGATCCTAGTGTCATCTGCACAGGATGATACAGTGCTATAGGTTGTGTTCTTGTCTATGTCCGATATGAGGATGAGAAAAAGTACTGGAGCAAGCACAGTACCCTGGGGGACTGAGCTCTTAACGGTTGATGGGCTGGATTTTATTTTGTTGACTATTACACATTCGGTTCTGTTGGTCAGGAAATTGTAGATCCATCTGCCTATTTTTCCGGTAATTCCTTTTGAACGCATTTTATGTGCAATAACACCATGGTCACATTTATCAAAAGCTTTTGCGAAATCTGTGTAAATTACATCAGCGTTTTGTTTGTCTTCCATAACATCTAATGCCATATCATAGTGGTCCAGCAACTGCGACCACTATGCAGTTGAGCAACTCTCAACCACCAAAAGAGAATTTGTAGTCAAACGTTCGGATTAGGGCACTAACATCGTCAAAGAGTTTGCTTAGAGATCTTACATTCAAGTTAATTACAGAAACATTGTGATTATATGTTAAAACATTGTTTACATCATGTGCTGTAATTTTGATCATAAAGTGATGATTGTCATAGATGATAGAGAACTAAGAGGTTTAGTTCTGGGCCTATATTAGTTTGCATAAAAGGGTTGTTTGATGGAAAAAGGCAAAAGAGACATTTAAAAAAAAGATTACTCAACACACATCTGCTTTTAGAACAATAACAAACGCTGGCCCCAAACAGCACTCGGCCCCATATTAAAGTCTTTGAATATGTTAGATATTAAGTCACTGAACATGCTCTCAGGTGTACTCTCTATTTAATATAACTGAAATGTTACACCAATCCTGACCTTAAATGTTTCCAATAAAGTTGTTACAGAACATATGGGCATCAAACCTGAAAGAAAAATGTTTACTATGTAACATACGCTTATATTACGTGGTTTGGTTGATTAGATACACAGAGTTTAGTGATTTGATATTTATGTAATAGTCCTGATTATAGCAGTCGGTTGTTGGCAGTGTCTTAGAAGTTAAGACAAAGCCTCGAGCAGAACAGAAAGCTGAGTGAAGCCGGAACCGCGGAGATCCATGCAGGACGAGAGTGTGGAAGCTGGATGTGGGACTAAAGTGTGGAAGCTGGATGTGGGACGTGAGTGTGGAAGCTGGATGAGGGACTAAAGTGTGGAAGCTGGATGTGGGACGAGAGTGTGGAAGCTGGATGAGGGACGAGAGTGTGGAAGCTGGATGTGGGACGTGAGTGTGGAAGCTGGATGTGGGACTAAAGTGTGGAAGCTGGATGTGGGACGTGAGTGTGGAAGCTGGATGAGGGACTAAAGTGTGGAAGCTGGATGTGGGACGAGAGTGTGGAAGCTGGATGCTGGACGAGAGTGTGGAAGCTGGATGAGGGACGAGAGTGTGGAAGCTGGATGTGGGACGTGAGTGTGGAAGCTGGATGTGGGACGTGAGTGTGGAAGCTGGATGTGGGACGTGAGTGTGGAAGCTGGATGCTGGACGAGAGTGTGGAAGCTGGATGTGGGACGTGAGTGTGGAAGCTGGATGTGGGACGAGAGTGTGGAAGCTGGATGTGGGACGTGAGTGTGGAAGCTGGATGCTGGACGAGAGTGTGGAAGCTGGATGTGGGACGTGAGTGTGGAAGCTGGATGTGGGACGTGAGTGTGGAAGCTGGATGAGGGACGAGAGTGTGGAAGCTGGATGTGGGACGAGAGTGTGGAAGCTGGATGTGGGACGAGAGTGTGGAAGCTGGATGTGGGACGTGAGTGTGGAAGCTGGATGAGGGACGAGAGTGTGGAAGCTGGATGTGGGACGAGAGTGTGGAAGCTGGATGTGGGACGAGAGTGTGGAAGCTGGATGTGGGACGTGAGTGTGGAAGCTGGATGAGGGACGAGAGTGTGGAAGCTGGATGTGGGACGAGAGTGTGGAAGCTGGATGTGGGACGTGAGTGTGGAAGCTGGATGAGGGACGAGAGTGTGGAAGCTGGATGTGGGACGTGAGTGTGGAAGCTGGATGTGGGACGTGAGTGTGGAAGCTGGATGTGGGACGAGAGTGTGGAAGCTGGATGTGGGACGTGAGTGTGGAAGCTGGATGTGGGATGAGAGTGTGGAAGCTGGATGTGGGACGTGAGTGTGGAAGCTGGATGCTGGACGAGAGTGTGGAAGCTGGATGTGGGACGTGAGTGTGGAAGCTGGATGAGGGACGAGAGTATGGAAGCTGGATGTGGGACGTGAGTGTGGAAGCTGGATGTGGGACGAGAGTGTGGAAGCTGGATGTGGGACGTGAGTGTGGAAGCTGGATGAGGGACGAGAGTGTGGAAGCTGGATGTGGGACGAGAGTGTGGAAGCTGGATGTGGGACGTGAGTGTGGAAGCTGGATGTGGGACGAGAGTGTGGAAGCTGGATGTGGGACGAGAGTGTGGAAGCTGGATGTGGGACGAGAGTGTGGAAGCTGGATGTGGACGAGAGTGTGGAAGCTGGATGTGGGACGTGAGTGTGGAAGCTGGATGTGGGACGTGAGTGTGGAAGCTGGATGTGGGACGTGAGTGTGGAAGCTGGATGTGGGACGAGAGTGTGGAAGCTGGATGTGGGACGAGAGTGTGGAAGCTGGATGTGGGACGAGAGTGTGGAAGCTGGATGTGGGACGTGAGTGTGGAAGCTGGATGAGGGACGAGAGTGTGGAAGCTGGATGTGGGACGAGAGTGTGGAAGCTGGATGTGGGACGAGAGTGTGGAAGCTGGATGTGGGACGAGAGTGTGGAAGCTGGATGTGGGACGAGAGTGTGGAAGCTGGATGTGGGACGAGAGTGTGGAAGCTGGATGTGGGACGAGAGTGTGGAAGCTGGATGTGGGACGAGAGTGTGGAAGCTGGATGTGGGACGAGAGTGTGGAAGCTGGATGTGGGACGAGAGTGTGGAAGCTGGATGTGGGACGAGAGTGTGGAAGCTGGATGTGGGACGAGAGTGTGGAAGCTGGATGTGGGACGAGAGTGTGGAAGCTGGATGTGGGACGAGAGTGTGGAAGCTGGATGTGGGACGAGAGTGTGGAAGCTGGATGTGGGACGTGAGTGTGGAAGCTGGATGTGGGACGAGAGTGTGGAAGCTGGATGTGGGACGAGAGTGTGGAAGCTGGATGTGGGACGAGAGTGTGGAAGCTGGATGTGGGACGTGAGTGTGGAAGCTGGATGTGGGACGAGAGTGTGGAAGCTGGATGTGGGACGAGAGTGTGGAAGCTGGATGTGGGACGAGAGTGTGGAAGCTGGATGTGGGACGAGAGTGTGGAAGCTGGATGTGGGACGAGAGTGTGGAAGCTGGATGTGGGACGAGAGTGTGGAAGCTGGATGTGGGACGAGAGTGTGGAAGCTGGATGTGGGACGAGAGTGTGGAAGCTGGATGTGGGACGTGAGTGTGGAAGCTGGATGTGGGACGAGAGTGTGGAAGCTGGATGTGGGACGTGAGTGTGGAAGCTGGATGTGGGACGTGAGTGTGGAAGCTGGATGTGGGACGTGAGTGTGGAAGCTGGATGTGGGACGAGAGTGTGGAAGCTGGATGTGGGACGAGAGTGTGGAAGCTGGATGTGGGACGTGAGTGTGGAAGCTGGATGTGGGACGAGAGTGTGGAAGCTGGATGTGGGACGAGAGTGTGGAAGCTGGATGTGGGACGAGAGTGTGGAAGCTGGATGTGGGACGAGAGTGTGGAAGCTGGATGTGGGACGAGAGTGTGGAAGCTGGATGGGACGAGAGTGTGGAAGCTGGATGTGGGACGAGAGTGTGGAAGCTGGATGTGGGACGAGAGTGTGGAAGCTGGATGTGGGACGAGAGTGTGGAAGCTGGATGTGGGACGAGAGTGTGGAAGCTGGATGTGGGACGAGAGTGTGGAAGCTGGATGTGGGACGAGAGTGTGGAAGCTGGATGTGGGACGAGAGTGTGGAAGCTGGATGTGGGACGAGAGTGTGGAAGCTGGATGTGGGACGAGAGTGTGGAAGCTGGATGTGGGACGAGAGTGTGGAAGCTGGATGTGGGACGAGAGTGTGGAAGCTGGATGTGGGACGAGAGTGTGGAAGCTGGATGTGGGACGAGAGTGTGGAAGCTGGATGAGGGACGAGAGTGTGGAAGCTGGATGTGGGACGAGAGTGTGGAAGCTGGATGTGGGACGAGAGTGTGGAAGCTGGATGTGGGACGAGAGTGTGGAAGCTGGATGTGGGACGAGAGTGTGGAAGCTGGATGTGGGACGAGAGTGTGGAAGCTGGATGTGGGACGAGAGTGTGGAAGCTGGATGTGGGACGAGAGTGTGGAAGCTGGATGTGGGACGAGAGTGTGGAAGCTGGATGTGGGACGTGAGTGTGGAAGCTGGATGTGGGACGAGAGTGTGGAAGCTGGATGTGGGACGAGAGTGTGGAAGCTGGATGTGGGACGAGAGTGTGGAAGCTGGATGTGGGACGTGAGTGTGGAAGCTGGATGTGGGACGTGAGTGTGGAAGCTGGATGTGGGACGAGAGTGTGGAAGCTGGATGTGGGACGAGAGTGTGGAAGCTGGATGTGGGACGAGAGTGTGGAAGCTGGATGTGGGACGAGAGTGTGGAAGCTGGATGTGGGACGAGAGTGTGGAAGCTGGATGTGGGACGAGAGTGTGGAAGCTGGATGTGGGACGAGAGTGTGGAAGCTGGATGTGGGACGAGAGTGTGGAAGCTGGATGTGGGACGAGAGTGTGGAAGCTGGATGTGGGACGAGAGTGTGGAAGCTGGATGTGGGACGAGAGTGTGGAAGCTGGATGTGGGACGAGAGTGTGGAAGCTGGATGTGGGACGAGAGTGTGGAAGCTGGATGTGGGACGAGAGTGTGGAAGCTGGATGTGGGACGTGAGTGTGGAAGCTGGATGTGGGACGTGAGTGTGGAAGCTGGATGAGGGACGAGAGTGTGGAAGCTGGATGTGGGACGAGAGTGTGGAAGCTGGATGTGGGACGAGAGTGTGGAAGCTGGATGAGGGACGAGAGTGTGGAAGCTGGATGTGGGACGAGAGTGTGGAAGCTGGATGTGGGACGAGAGTGTGGAAGCTGGATGAGGGACGAGAGTGTGGAAGCTGGATGTGGGACGAGAGTGTGGAAGCTGGATGTGGGACGAGAGTGTGGAAGCTGGATGAGGGACGAGAGTGTGGAAGCTGGATGAGGGACGTGAGTGTGGAAGCTGGATGTGGGACGAGAGTGTGGAAGCTGGATGTTAGACTTCGTTCTACCCTATTTTTCCTATCTCAAGCTCTTTGTTTAATTGTAAACGTTTCTTGCACAACGCTTCCCTGTACGTGGGACTATTTACCAACGTCCCAGTCGACACAACCATAGGAATGATACTGGACAGAGTATACAGAGACGAGAGCACCCTCAAATTAGACATACCTGACCCACACTTGAAGAGTCTTCTCGAAGCATGTACAAAGGAAGCCCCTTTCATCAGTCCACAAGGAGACATGTATTTACAAATAGACGGAGTAGCAATGGGCTCCCCCTTAGGAGTTTTATTAGCTTATTTTTTATATGGGAACCATCGAAGACAGAGTCTTCAGTAGCAGACAAAACCAACTGTATATTGCCGTTATGTAGATGACATATTCGCAATAGTAAAAGACTCAGATGAACTAATTGATCTAAAAAGCCATCTAGAGAGAGAGTCAGTACTCCGATTTACACATGAAAATATGAAAATAACAGTCTGCCATTCTGGATGTACTAATAACAAAACAGGAAACTCTTTAAGCACCAACGTATATACCAAGCCCACCAACATAGGATTATGCATGAACGGTAGAAGTGAGTGCCCCCAAGATACAAAGCCAGTGTTCTCAATGCTTATATTCGTCGAGCGCTTACCCACTGCTCCGAATGGAGCAACGTGAGTAGAGAGTTTGAAAGAGTAACTCAGGTATTGGTGAACAATGGATATAGCAACGCGGAAATAAACGCTGCTATAAGAAGACACTTGGACCGTTGGTATAATCCTGAACCTAGAACAGAAACCACAATACCTCCAATATAATTATATTACAAATCAACCATGCACAGTGAACATATAAAGAGGAAAGAATAATGAAAGAAATAATCCGTAAAGGAGTAAAAAGCAATACTCCTAACCAAAACATAGACCTGATCATATTCTACAAAACCAAGAAGACTTCCGAATTCCTTATCAAAACAGCCCGAAGCCGACGGAGAACCCTCTACAGCAGTCAAGCGTTGTATACATGTACACTTGCCCCCACGAAGGATGTAACCTTCAATCTAAGTACATAGGTATGACGTCGACCAAGCTGACGAGGCGTTTGACATGCCATCTTCAATCCGGTGCCCCAGGAATCACATGAGACAAGCCCATGACATCACCCTAACAAGAGAAATGTTGAACAAAAGTACCTGTATAATAACAAAACCCAAGATGCAGAAGATTACAAATTCTTGAAGCAATTCACATAAGAATAGAACAACCTACCATGAACACCAAATCACGGAACTATTTACTCTACCACCATGAGAGTAAGGACAAGACCAGAACATAACGATGCCAACACAGAAGACACTGTTCAACATAACAGGCCAATTACACCTGATTATTCTTTGTATGTAGATAGGAGCTGCCTCGCATGGGCCAATAGGTTTTCTGCAGTTACCTCTATTCTTATGTTCTTATGTTTCACCCACCATTTATCCCTTATGTATCCCCCATGTTTTCACCTTTATTGTCTTATCACCTGACCCAGTGCGGGTATAAAATTAACCAGTTCTGAAAAAAATTCACTTGAGAATGAACCATGGAGGTTCGAAACGTTGTGCAAATTGTATAAATAAGTGTAATACATTCTATAGTAATTCACTTTTTTTCTTCACCTTGAAATTACGAAAATGAGTTTTGGAGAACTCCTTTTTCAGCTAAGCCCTGATGCTAAGAAAATAGTTAGAGGATACCAGCCCTAAAACAGGAGATAGTAAATACAGAATATGCGGTCATATTCAATGAGACATGTTTAAGAGAAAACCTGCTGCCAGTATATATATATATATATATATATATATATATATATATATATATATATATATATATATATATATATATATATATATATATATATTATATTTATTTATTTATTTATTTATTTATATAATGTTATGGTAATCTCCTGCTTAGCAGTAGATCCTGCCTGTCCCTTTACCGCCTACTTATCTGCATGTTCCAACATTAACATTCAACATCAACACAACAACAACAATATATGCCCAGAACGTATTGATGTCTAGACACACCACCTCCCCTCTCCACTACCTGTGAATCTTGCTGTTGACAGGTAGGGGACCAGACGCCACCAGCTAACGAATGTTTACCGACCAGCTGATCGTTAAACCTCCAGAATTCACGGCAACTATGACGTCATGCCCCATATATAAGAACCTCCCAGCCTCCAGTTCAACAGACTTCGTGTGCTCTCAGCTGTAACATCTTCTCTCTCCCCGGATGACAGTAGACACACACAGCATTTTGTATAAACTATTACCTGCACCATTATTATTTAACATAAATTTCACAGCACACAGAAACTGTATTGGAGGGGACCTACATTCCCTCCAATGCGTTGTGTGGGGTTTCCTCCGAGGCTATGGGTCCCCCTTCTTCCAGCCAGAGGTGGTACTCCCTTCCCTATTGAATTTCACATGTATATATTTCTCTTTTGATTGTGTGTAAGACAAGTGGATAAGGGGTTTTGTTTCCATTAATTGTTACTTGTCATTTTGTGTAAATTCAAGTCATTATTTAGTATATTAAATGTTTGAAGTTTTTATTCTCTTCGGTTTTACCCACAGCTCTCACACCGTATAGGTACCAAGCAGATTTTTTCTTTGTTTCCTTTTTTTTATTAATGTGCGATGGGCACAACCCCTACATGAATAACCACTGATCTATTCCAGATTCTTGTCATATTAAGGGGGACCTGTCTGGGAATGTTGCTCAGGTAGTGCTCCTAGATCCTTTACTTAAAGTTGTGTTAGTTGTACTTGACTTTAACACAGGTTTTCAGAACTCCTTTTTGAGTGTTTTTTTGGTGACTAATACTTTATGCATTTCAGGTGCAGCAATTTATGACTTAAATTGACTAGATTACGTAGGTGTTTTATGTGCAAATTCATACGCATGATTGTTAGTGTTCTAATAATCTTTGCTATATCCTGTGATTTCCATCTTATTTTCGTCCCTACCGAAGAGTTTCTCACTCAGGCAGATCACCCCCTCGGATACTCTGGCACTTTGGTCTGTCTCCGGGCTATTACGCCCAAATCTTTGCGTTCCAAACGGAGGAGGAGGAGGTACTGCACTTTAGTTCCTTTCGCATCTAGGACATCACTGTTCGTTTCGGACACGTACAGCAGGTCTCGACAGCATTGACACTCACCGCACTCCTACACTTCTGTCAGAGATCATAATACTTACTCAGGTAGGGAGTTTACCACTCTTCCTGAACACAAAGAATGATAACTCTGTAAGTATTATCTAGTTTTAGTAGGACACCTCTTGCCCCTATCCTCATCATTTATAGAGTACGGGTATAGAAATCTCTACATTCCTTTGTACTACCTCGACACATTTTGTTTCACCGTTCATGATTTAATACTTAATCCATTTAATTCTTGTAACTTGCCTTACCTTATAATAATTATAATTCCATATAGGATAACTTAAAGTTGCCAGACTTGCCACGTCATCTTGTCAATCTAACAACTCGCACACTGGTTCACTTGTAGGTCTTTATATTACTTGTCTGTAATTCATTCATAATGATCTGATTCGCCGCATTCCGTCCCAACCCAGAGGATGAAGTGGGCACCTTCATCCGCGCTACCAAGGCTCGTTGCCGAGTATCATACCACTCCTCCTCTTGGAGGTTATCTTGAGGTTATCTTGAGATGATTTCGGGGCTTTTTAGTGTCCCCCCGGCCCGGTCCTCGACCAGGCCTACACCCCTAGGAAGCAGCCCGTGACAGCTGACTAATACCCAGGTACCTATTTTACTGCTAGGTAACAGGGGCATAGGGTGAAAGAAACTCTGCCCATTGTTTCTCGCCGGCGCCTGGGATCGAACCCAGGACCACAGGATCACAAGTCCAGCGTGCTGTCCGCTCGGCCGAGCCACTAAACTGATCTCCAACATATGATTTTGGATTTTTTAGTAGTTAATGACCGGATCACATCGACGGCGCACGAACAACATCTAATTGCAGGCAAGACCGACCTGATAGCCATGAAGTTGAAGATTGAATTAACCAACATAGAACGTGAAGGTTAGAGAGAGCAAGCTGCTCTCCAGAAGGAAGCTCTTCAGGTAAGAGAATGGGAAGTTGCCCTCCAGAGAGAACAAGTTGAGCTCCAACGTGAACATGAGAGGGAACAACTTCAACTCCTGGAGCAACGAGCTGCCTTCGAACGAAAGGTTCTCTGACTACAGAGACTGACTATAATGTGTTGAAACAGTGCTTGATGCCTACCTTCTGTCAGTAGAGTGTTACAGATGTAGATTTATGGACTACATCATATCTAGTGCTACAACTTATTTGGAATTCGCTCAAAATAAGACAAGATATCTAATGAAGTGGCTGGAATCAGCCCAAATCACCACCTTTGCAGATCTCCTCAACCTCATCATGATGGAAGAATTCCTTCGCTGTGTTCCTACTTCTATACGTCTGTATCTTTAAAACAAAGGAGAGACCAACCTTACTAAGTGTGCAAAGCTGGCTGACACCTACAGCCTAATTCACCGATCGTCATCAGACACTCCTCCTGTAAACCATCTTGGTCCAGTCCTGCTAAAGTGAGTATTGGTGATGTGAACTATTCACTTTACGACAGGTACTGTAAAGTGTATGGGCATACCATAGAAAAGTGTACCAATCCTCACTTTAAGTCCAGCAGTGAGACCCAGAAGCCCAAACCACCTCCTCCTAAAACTCATAAACCTGTAATGAATATCCATGTTCCATCCTCTGATCTTTCTCTCTTCCATAGACACTTATACCATCAGAGGATGTTCCATCCTCTGATCTTTCTCTCTTCCATAGACACTTATACCCCGGAATATTGGTGTCCAAACGACCAACGATTCAGAGCCAGTGAGCCAACCGACATCTCCCAGCCAGTGATGGTGGCGACGCGTGCCCAAGCTGCTCGACTGCAACCAGCTGTCCCTCAAGATTGTCAGGGCCTCCCACCAAACCTCAATCTGTTGGAGTTCCGTAAGTTGCAGAGAGAAGATCTATCCCTAACACCTTTGTTCTTTTAGGCCCAGACACAACAGATACTATCCCTGGGTTTTTCTTAGATAACCTTATCTTATATCGTAGATATAGACCCAGTAAGTTAAAGGAGGAAGACGAGTAAGCTAACATCGACCAGCTGGTAGTCCCTACCAGCTTATGGCCAGAGATTATGCGTCTAGCCCATGGCCCTCTCTCACATTACGGCTTCAACAAGACTTACAACGTCCTGAAGCAGGACTACCACTGGCCAGGTATGGTTCGTGACGTCAAAACCTTTGTGAATTCATGTCAAACGTATCAGATGGCAGGTAAGCCGAGCGCACCCATACCCCAGGCACCATTGATTCCAATCCCAGTGCCTTCGGAATCGTTCAATAAGCTCATAATCGATAGTGTCGGTCCATTGCCCAGGATAAGATCAGGTAACATCCATATCAGTAATATCCCGTGTTCTACCACCAGGTTCCCTATAGCAGTTCCCGTCAAGAACAGTACGGCTGCTAACGTTGTGAAGCACCTCGTGAAGCGGTGCCCACAATGCAGACATCCCTAGGAGAGTCAGAGCAGTTGTGGCACCATCCTCCCCAGCGACCTGTGTAAGACAACCAAAATCTTCCAGGTACTGTATAGCCCTTGTTATTCTACTGTTCCTGACTGTAATGGTTCTAAATGCTTGATTTCTACTTCCGAAATCAGGAAAGATCTTTCTACCTACAAACCAAATCCAGTTAAGGGTGCTCCTCTAGACAACTAGACCAGCCTTCAGCCCACATACCTTAAAACCACACCACACTCCATTTCATCTGAATGCCTGAAACCTTTCGTCTTCTATGTCGACGCCGGCAACAGTGGCTTCAGGAGCGTCATGACAACGTAGTGACATGGGATCAGGCCATCCAGCTACTACTGATATAAAGGAGCCATTCAACATCCTACCCAGCGTGCAACACATTCAATCTACAATGTTACCATCTCATCAACATCTCCTCGGACGACAATCCCCTTTGGTCCATGAAGCAAGCCTAGTTCTCCAACCAACCCGTACTTCGCTGGGTCCTGCAGCACCACATCATCAACATCTCCTCGTACCACAATCTCCTTCGGTTCCTGCAGCAGGCCCAGTTCTCCATCCAGCGCTTGCTTCGATGGGTCTTGCACCTGCCGAACCATCTCCTCGGATCACCATTCCCCTCGACCCATTCAGTCGGCTCAGTTCTCCAACCAACTCATACCTCACTGAGCCCTGCACCAATACATCAACAACATCTTCTCCAATCACCATCCTCTTCAGTTCCTGCAGCAGACCCGGTTCTCCAACCAGCACTTGCTTCGCTGGGTCTTGTACCTGCAGAACTGCAATCTTAACATCATCTTTATCAAAGGCTCTGACAACGTCGGCGCCGACGCACTCTTCCGAGTCCACGAGGTGGAACCTCCCACTGCAACTCTCCACTCCACTGCAGCATCACAGGCGATAGGAAGAGGCTTCGGGGAGGAGCTGTTATGGTTATTTCCTGCTTAGCGTAGATCCTCTACTGCTAAGCAGATAGATAGAGGTCAGGTGACGTAGGGACCTGACCTCTACCAGGAGAAGGCTTTCCCGAGTGTTACAACAGTTAATACAGAAGACATCACAATGTCTTTGTAATGTCCCCAAATGTCTCGAACATTACCCCAACTCGTAACATATTACAAGGTCAGTCTCCTCAGAGTTAGTCGCTAGGTAGTTTAGGATGTCTCAACACATGCATATTTATTTAAAGTTATCATCATAGTCATATTTCTAGTACTACAAACACCGGCTTATTATAGTCACTACATATCAAGAACATACGTAAATCAATAAAAATAAATAATCAATTATCTCAGAACATGATATAATATCAGTCGTATGAATCACCGCCTCAATAATAATAATTACTTGTTATTATTATTATTCCATGGAGTCTCTGCACGTCAAACTGTGCCTCACACTAGGCTGCTGCGCGTCCAACCCACTTGGGCTGGACGGTAGAGTGACGGTCTCACTTCATGCAGGTCAGCGTTCAATCCCCGACCGTCCAATTGTTGGGCACCATTCCTTTCCCACGTCCCTTCCCAAATCCTTATCCTGACCCCTTCCAAGTGTTATATAGTGGTAATGGCCTGGCACTTTTCCCTGAGACGTCCTTCTCGTCTTGATTAATCTTGCTAGGTACAGGTCATATAGTCATCAACAATCTTAACCTTCAAAATATATCTCAATAAGAACTAGTAAACAACCCTCCATTCACTGCGTCACGTACACCAATAAATGTATTCCTCAAACAAGCAAACAAAGATATCTAACGATCCCTGTGGATCAATCCTCATTTAATCAGGTAAATCTGGCGAATTATTCTCCAGCAGGTCAACTAGAGAACCTTCATCCAACAGGTCCTCAAATGAATTCAAAGTCCTCTAAGCTACTATGAACACATCTGGAATTTTAAATAACAAAAATAATCTCCCGCCATAAACCAATAGAAAATATTAACTAAAAGTCTTACTCTCTACGCCACCACTGGTCGAGCCCCATGGACTGCTAAGTGTACTATCCTGTTGCAACCCGTCCTCGCAAATTTAATAAGTCAATATTGACTTATTAGTTGTGTGCATAGGTGACATACTTAACATAATAGTTTCCCTTGAAAAGCTTCATAGAAAACACCGACCTTACCTAACTTGTTAGTATGTTAAATAAGCATCTTATAGCTTTGTAATTACAATTGTTACTTAACCTATTATAGGTATAGGTTAGGTAATAATTGTAATTACGAAGCAATAAGATGCTTATCTTAACATACTAACAAGGTTAGGTAAGGTCGGTGTTTTCCATGAAACTTTTCAAGGGAAACTATTATGTTAAGTATGTCACCTATGCACATATTTAATAAGTCAATATTGACTTATGAAATTTGCGAGGACGGGTTGCCTGCTCCGGGCGAGTCCACACCTCAAATCTGTTCCGAGTCTCTTACGCCAGTTGAGCACCAACCACCGATCTAGCGAGTATGTGTCGATCTCGCCTCAATCATGCTACTATACCTTAAATCTCTAATATCACTTCGTAATCATTATATGCATGACAAATTAATGTATCTAAGCATTACTGTAAGTAACTGAGCACTTCTCCTCACTGTACAATTACAGCAGCCAAAGAGTCTTACCGCAAAACTCCCGGAGCGACTTGTCTCCACAAATCAGAATGGTGCCTGGGGGTTTGTTTAACCTCCTCTCCAGGTCGACCATAAATTCTTCTCTCGACTGCCACTGTCGAATTCTTATCCTGCCTCGAGTGTGGGGATGATACACAGGCACCAACCTTGTTTCACCTGTCACCGGATCCTCACATGGGACACACAGACCTCTTCATAAGTTTACGACAGTGGATTACCAGAGTACGATCACCTCAATGGCTCCAGACCGCCCTTCTGGTTCCACAAGTCCAGGCTAACACCACAATCTCCCTAGTCTCCCTCTCCCTTGTACTTGTCTCTGTCTGAGTCCACTGTAGTTTCTTCACCATAACGCAGGAAGTGTACTTTCTTCTAAGTTGCGGCGAATTGCGTGTGTCCTCGTCGACTCCTCACTAGCAAGTGACGTCACAAAGCCTTTGCACACGACACGTCACGCCCTTGCTCCTTCCTCATGAGCTGACGATGACATCATCGAGCTTATGTCATTATGTCGCAACCCGATCTCGCATACAAAGATCCAAGCTCTTTAATCCAGCCGGCAAACCCCCTGTTTATGAATGAAAAGCTGTTTAGACATGATTCACAACTGATGACGTTCGAACACTTCCGGAACAAGTGTTCACTGACGAATTTTGTTCGAACCAAAACGCTGTAAATGCTTCACACCACGTACTACAAACATAAATAATCACAAACAGAACCTAAACATCTAACCTAACATGCCTATGCCATATATGCACAATATGCTATTATATTATATTATTATTTATTTTTTTTGAAAATATCCTGTTTTGACTGAGCAGCATGTTGAAATTTATGAATGCGTCTGTGGGGACGACTGCTGGATGGAATGGACTTGAGTCGAGACGGGTTGCAGAACGCTGAAATCCACACTGTAACTGTGAGGGCGACTCGTGACTTCACAGTGTACTGAGGACTCAACGTGCCTCACGGGCCGGCAAGATGATGTTCACGATACGCTGACTTTGGCAAGTCGTTTCCTCCATATAACCGAACATTACGACTCGAACACTTCTTAAGTGACCACTTGATATACTACTGTGAACATTGAAGATATTTACTGAACCGAGAGGGTTTTTGAACCTTAAAATAATTACTATTTACAGGGATTTACATTCCCGCTATTTACAGGGATTTCATTACCCGCTATTTACAGGGATTTACTCTATTTACGGGATTTACATTTCGCATACAGGGATTTACATTCCCGTTCGGTTTCATCGCTATTTACAGGGATTACACTACCCGCTATTTACAGTGGGCAAGGTACCGGATAAGGTGTATCGTGTACATAATTACTGGTCAATGTGTCACGGTCCACGGGTCCACCATGACACTGGTGGTTAGGCCTAGTTAGTTATGGCTGGTTACCTTGCGGTTACATTTCTGGGCTCAACGTCCCAGTGGCCCGGACGTCCGACCAAGCCGGACTGAGTCTCAACAGGCTGTTGGACGCGGCTGCTGGCAGCCTGACATATGAATCACAGCCTTGTTGATCAAGTATCCTTGTGTTAAGGATGGCTTACTTATAGCTTACAAGGACATCTTAGATGTGACTTCATTCGTTATGCTAACGTTCCTGTGACATCAGCCGCTAACTTTAGCTGCCTTTCTAACTTCGTCCTAACTTCAGCCGCCGGGCGAACTCATGTTATTAAATTCTCGCAAGTTTTTGGAAGTATTTAACCAAAGTGAATGGTGTCTGGCTGAGGTCAGTATTCGAGTTGAAAAAACTATAAGAAGAAGGTTTAATAAGAAGAAAGAAGGCGTAAAGGAGAAAGTAAATAGGAATACGCTATTGTCTAACGTCGGGAAGGAGAGGGGACGGTAAGATAAAGGAGGTGAGAGAAGAAGTAGAAAGGGCTTGAATCTAGTAAGGGGAAAGATGGGGAAAGGCGAGAGATGCTATGATGGAAAGGTGGAAGAGAAAAAGAAGAGGTAAGAAAAAAGGGATGTAAAGGAGAGTGAAAGGGAGCGGTCCCGCAGGAAGGAGGGGAGATCAGACCAAGAAGAGGGATCACATGGTCCACGCGCCAACTGAGGAAGCCGGGAGGAAAAAAGGCCCGAGAACGGGAGCGCACAACCAGCAAGTGAAGGGCAAAAGAGAGGAGGGAATAGACGAGTCGAAGAGAAGAACCCAGCGGAGAGGGCCCCATTAGTAATGAAGGAAGAGAGAGGCGAAAGACATCGGAGCGGGAGCGCAGAGAGGAACAGAGAAGGAATAAGCAAAAAGGAAAAAAACAAGGTCAAGGCCAGGAGGGGGAGGCCGGAGAGAAAGGAGACACGAAAAAGCGAAAAGCTGAGACCCCATACAGGAGCAAGCAATGCGCCACGATGAAGGTGCACCCGTGGGGTCGGGAGAGAGACGCCAGTCGGGAGAGAACAAATCTAGTCCAGGCAAGATTCGGGTGCAGCCCAGGAGAGGACGCGACGGATGGCAAACGCCTAAAGCAGGAGAGACAGCCCGGTCAATAGTGCCAAACACAAGAAGCGGAGATGACGTGCGGGACGAAGAGGCCCTATTTATTGACGTCCTCTTTTTGCGCATGCCGCTATCCCTACTATTATCCACCTCACATCCATCACCACTATCAACGACCAGTATCCCCCCCCCCACCACCACGATCCACTACATTATCCACCCACCATGGTCCACTACAAATATCCCTACCATTTTATCCACCACAACTATCCACTACTACACCATCTTCACTATCATTATCCACCACTACTATTCACCACCTCTATCCATACCATTATCCACAACCACTATCCCCACCGCTATCCATACAAACCAGTATCTACTATCATTATCCACCACCCTATCTGTCACCACTATCATATCTATCACCCTATCACTATATTTCACCACCACAAAAAATCACACATAAAAAAGCAAAAGAGAGAGATAAGACTGTAAGGACGGAAGAGGTAGCGAAAACAGACCGCACGACGGCCGAAGAGGGGCAGTGGCCGGAGGAAATGGGAGACAGATAGATGAAGCCACAAGCACATCGACCTAGCTAGAGGAATCCGGAGACTAGTCGGAAAGACAGACCAGGAGAGAGGATGAAACCGCAAAGAACAAGAGGGAGGAAACAAAGCACGCAAGGAAAAAATCCACTACTATTATCTACCATCACTATCCACCACCTATATCCATTACCATTATCCACCACAACTATCCCCAATCTTAGCTACCACCATTATCCACCATCACTACAACAAACATTCATCACCATTAACACCATCCACCAACATCGTCACCATC
>WNGS01004542.1:73497-86550 GCA_020271785.1 Procambarus virginalis
ACGTTGATCGTTGGAATCTCCTCAATGCTTGAAACACTTTAAGGGACTCCTAGGGTCCTCATCACATTTATAGATTTGTGAATATAGGAAACTCAGTGTTGAAGACACTTGGAGCTGAAGACTTGAGTAAATAGTTGGTACAGTATTCAGAAGTGGTTCAACGGAAACCCGCATAAAGCTTAACCGTAGTTTATTTACTAACTTAACCACTAATACAAAGGGTGCTTGATTTACTTTAGATTGGCGTCAGAAAGGCTATGGTTGCATTAGCGAGACTCTTGATGTCTGGCTAATCGATTCGGATCCACTCGTGGAGAAACACCTAACTTAACACAATTGACAGCCAATCATTAGCACGAACCTAACTGCCGGTATGCAAAGAGTTCCAACCGGATACTCGGGTAATGACAATATGCAATAACTCAACAATGACACTGTCAATGGGACAGGCAATAACATGCACAATAATAATGTCACACAATAACCAAATGTGTGGTGTATGTGAAGCTCACATTCACAGACGAGTGTAATGCCGTGATACCACACGATAAACACGCATTCACCGTCGGGTGTCTTCACCTATACTTGTGTCAGGTATGAGTAGGTGAGAGCTGTGGTTGATCCCTCAGATCAACACAACAGACACAATATAACAATGACAGATCTTGTACTTACAGGTAGGCTACCCCTCTTATTCACTCACTCATTCATGCACATTTATGCAAGAACTCGTAGGTGGCCTGACAGCTGGTTCCGGCGACAGGCTTTCCCACCAACCCTTATTTGACATGGGGGTACTTGCAGGATGGCACGCTGTATGTCAACAGACACCCGCACACACACTTGATGGCACTGGCGGGGAGTAAGGTGGTGACGTCACGTGGTACAGTGAGACAGGGCGGTGGCGGCTTGAGGCTCTAGCTACACGCTCTGGACCGAGTGGCGGCTGATTATATGATACCATGCAGGTACACTGTTTTAAAAGTCACACACAGATTACTTAGGCGGCAGCACTGCCTTAGTTCACTCTAGGTCAATCACAGACGATCTCAATTATCACCAGGGGTACCTGATACCAGTCTGTTTCCTCTGGTGATTTGTCACTTAGGCTTCTAAACAATATAGTCACAATCGCGATTCCAGGCGAACGTTGGTATATCGAAAAGACGCTGAGTTTAACTTGACGGTGAGGAATGGACGGTGTTCTTCTGTCTACTGGCCGATAGACAGAACAGGACACGTCCTCTGTGTACGGGCTCCCTCACGTGAATGCTCTTGTCTGGGGCTCAGGGCTCCTCGTGGGACACAACACAAGGGTTACAATTTGACCAATGGCGTTTTAGCAAAAGAGCGGGAACCAATCATATTGATCGTTCCATGATCAGTAGCAGAGGTGACGCCATAAACACATCACGACCACGTCACAGTTGTTATTCTCCATCGTGCCGGTTGAGGCTGACCCCAGAGGTCAGATCTGTCGCCTCGCTGTCGTCCCCCTCTTTTCTTTCTCACGCTGGCACCTCCTGTGTATTCACTGACCCTTGTGGCAAGTATAGCTTAACTTCCCTGATCTACTTCCTTCCTGGACATACGGCGGCCTCTGTATTATAAACGTATTCCTGGTTAAGTGGGCATCCTGGAGATACCCAACATGGCAGTTTACTATCCAGGGTTAACAGAGATAGGGCATGTGCACGAAATCGGTGCACTGTGCACTGCAATGAGCCATTCAAGTCAGCAGTGGGATAATCTTGAGAGAACATAGACCATACTCTCACAGATGGCAGCACCTTAGACTTTAATATTTAATGATTTATTTTTCAAGTAACATAAACGAGTTGGTACTCTTTCATTTTTATTCAACTTAAATTAAACTTACACCTTATATGTAAAGTTTGTCTCTAAAAAAATGAAGGAAGCATTTTTTCCTAAGTTCATTAATTGATTTTTTAAATAGCAATAAACATGATATATATGCATATTTGTTTTTTTTTGGAGGGGGGATCTTTGACTATTAGTATTAGGAAAACTAAAGATGTTTTGGAAAATCCGTTCCTACAGATCCTTTATTATATGCTAATGTGTCAGAAAAGTGTCATAGAATGTTTATATCTGAAAAGGTGAAAGGTCTCAACTCATTTGAAAATGTGTTATATTCGTTGGAAAAAAAAATTAAATCTCCCTTTCTATTTAGGCTGCAGTACTGACACTTGGAACAATTGCAGCCCTTTTCATATACAACTAGTCAAAAAATATTGGATGACATTGACCAACTTTTTGGGGAACTATCCTTTTGTCCCCTTAATGGTCTGTTGTTGACTCGCACTTCTATTTCGGTGACAAGGGTTTGTACTCGGTAAGGCTAATCTTCTGTTGGTGTAAAGCCTTTCTTAAGCATTTCTTCACTGTGCCTACCATGCACTCGTAAAATCCTCCTTACCACGGTGCAGGTGGAGGTATAAATTTCCAGTGGCACTGTCTTTGCTTTAAAACTGCACGTACCTCTAGATGACTCCATATTTCTCTTAAGCAAGCTTCTCCTGCCACAAAGTTAGATCCATTATCAGAGATCATCAGTTTGGGACAAGATCGACGTGTTGCAAACCCACGAAAGGGTTGCAGGAAGGCTCCTGCACTCATGTCAGAAGTTACTTCTAAGTGTACGCCTCGTGTGGTTGCACACGTGAAGAGGCATATGTAGGCTTTCACCGGAATATATCTGGAGTACCTGTTAAAATAAGGGCTCCTGTGTAATCTACACCTGTGGTCTCATAGGGACGAAGGTGGACAACTCGTTCTTTAGGAAGTGATGGAGGTCCTGGGTAAGGACACACTCGAGCATCATACCTACTGCAGATCATACAAGATTTAACAAGGAATTTGGCAGTTTGACGACCTTGGGGAAGCCAAAATTTCTGTTGTAAACCAGTGAGAGTGTTCGGCACTCCACCGTGCAATATATCATGTCCATGATGATGTAAGACTATAAGTTTAGTTATGATGTGGGACGAGGCAGAAGCATAGGATTCTTTGCTTCCAAAATCAATTTCTGCATGAAGCAGACGTCCTCCACACCTTAAGATGTTGTTATTGTCCGAGTCAAACCAAATGCCCAGAGACTTGGTTAATTTGTCTGGAAGATGTTCATAATTTCTTCCATAAGTCTTCATTTCAGCTTGTTTGACCTAGCATATGAGGGGACTAGGTAATTGATATTTAATTCCTATCACATTAAAGAAATCAAATACAACTTGAGTAATTCCTAGTAATTTACTAAGCTAGAATAATGGTTAGGGTTGACAGCTAAAGATGGATTTTTTTGGCCTTTATTATGTATTTCATGGTTACAAGATGTACATGGGTTGACATATATATATATATATATATATATATATATATATATATATATATATATATATATATATATATATATATATATATATATATATATATATATATATATGCGAACAAGCCTGAATGGTCCCCAGGACAATATGCAACTGAATATATATGCTACTTATATATATATATATATATATATATATATATATATATATATATATAATATATATATATATATATATATATATATATATATTATTAAATATGACCGAAAAAGTAAGATTAATAATTCTAACACGAATTTTCTCGACCTTCCTTATGTTTCTTTTACTGTCGATGGTAAATGAAAACTCAATTCTCCAAAATTCATTTTTATTTCTAGTCTGACGCGACACTTGAGCGCGTTTCGTAAACTTATTACATTTTCAAAGACTTTAGTTTATACACACACACAACTGTAAGTGATTAGAGCTTAAACATCTTCGATTTTATATATACCTGCATTTGGGTGAGGTGACATGTTACAATAGTATTTGAATGAGGTGAAAACAGATTTTCAACACAAGCCAGAACGGGGTATAGAACGGGGTCTAGAATCGGGGTATAGAGTCGGGTATGAGCTAAAGGGAAGGATGGAAGTAACTGCAGAGGGCCTATTGGCCCATATTTCTTGACGCTTCTATTTTGGAGCGGAGTCTTGAAGTGGGTAGAATATAGTTGTGCATTAATTGGCTGTTGATTGCTGGTGTTGACTTCTTGATGTGTAGTGCCTCGCAGATGTCAAGGCCGCCTGCTGTCGCTGTATCTTTCGATGATTTCTGTGTTGTTTGCTAAGATTTCTCTGGTGATGGTTTGGTTGTGGGAAGAGATTATATGTTCCTTAATGGAGCCCTGTTGCTTATGCATCGTTAAACGCCTGGAAAGAGATGTTGTTGTCTTGCCTATATACTGAGTTTTTTTAGGCTTACAGTCCCAAGAGGGCATTTGAAGGCATAGACGACGTTGGTCTCTTTTAGAGCGTTTCTGCTCCGTGTCTGGAGATGTTCTCATGAGTAGGCTGGCCGTTTTCTTGGTTTTATAGTAAATCGTCAGTTGTATCTTCTGATTTTTGTCTGTAGGGATTACATTTCTATTAACAATATCTTTCAGGACCCTTTCATCCGTTTTATGAGCTGTGGAAAGGAAGTTCCTGTAAAATAGTCCTAATAAGGGGTATAGGTGTTGTATTAGCTGTCTCTTCAGAGGTTGCATGGCGTTTCACTTTCCTTCTTATGATGTCTTCAACGAAACCATTGGAGAAGCCGTTGTTGACTAGGACCACCTGCCTTACCCTACAGAGTTCTTCGTCGACTTGCTTCCATTCTGAGCTGTGGCTGAGAGCACGGTCGACATAAGCGTTAACAACACTCCTCTTGTACCTGTCTGCGCAGTCACTGTTGGCATTTAGGCACATTCCTATGTTTGTTTCCTTAGTGTAGACTGCAGTGTTGAAACCTCCGCTCCTTTAACGAAAATATATTCGTGGCAACTCTCGACCCCCCACCCCCCCCCCCGCCCCGAGAGCCCTTCTGGCTCCAAGGAGCGCACGTCACGGGCGCACTGGGAATGATGACGTCACGCCTCAACTTCCGGACCCCATAGCAGCCAAAGTATGTACAATTTCGATTTTTTTTTACATACCCATACTGAGGGAAGGGTTTTTGACACTTTAAAAAGAAAAAAAATCCAAAGAATTTATTTCCTGCTCACTGCGGGGGTATCATATTTGGAGGCTACGCATTTAAGGGGTTAAGACAAAGGCGCCTGCCATTTTGAGATCTCAACTGCTAATCCCAGGAGAGATGACCTCGTGCTCCCATGAGTCAGGTCACTTCACTTGACTCCAAACTCTCCAACCCCATAGTCTATGAGAAATCATATTGAATAATTCTTACAACAAACCTAGTTTGTTACATGCTGGTGCTGTACTTGCTGGTGCTGTACTTGCTGGTGCTCCATTCGCTCATACGGCACTTTCTGGTGCTGCACTTGCTGGTGCTCCATTCGCTCATATGGCACTTGCTGGTGCTGTACTTGCTGGTGCTGTACTTGCTGGTGCTCCACTCGCTCGTGCTGCACTTGCTGGTGCTGCACTTGCTGGTGCTGTACTTGCTGGTGCTGTACTTGCTGGTGCTGCACTTGCTGGTGCTGCACTTGCTGGTGCTGCACTTGCTGGTGCTGCACTTGCTGGTGCTGCACTTGCTGGTGCTGCACTTGCTGGTGCTGTACTTGCTGGTGCTGTACTTGCTGGTTCTGCACTTGCTGGTGCTGTACTTGCTGGTGCAGTTCTTGCTGGTGCTCCAATTCCTGGTGCTGCACTTGCTGGTGCTGCACTTGCTGGTGCAGTACTTGCTGGTGCAGTACTTGCTGGTGCTGTACTTGCTGGTGCAGTACTTGCTGGTGTTCCAATTGCTGGTGCTGCACTTGCTGGTGCTCCACTTGCTGGTGCTGCACTTGCTGGTGCTGTACTTGCTGGTGCTGTACTTGCTGGTCCTCCACTTACTGGTGCTGTACTTGCTGGTGCTCCACGTGCTGGTGCTGTACTTGCTGGTGCTGCACTTGCTGGTGCTGTACTTGATGGTGCTGCACTTGCTGGTGCTGTACTTGCTGGTGCTGTACTTGCTGGTGCTCCACTTGCTGGTGCTCCACTCGCTGGTGCTGCACTTACTGGTGCTGTACTTGCTGGTTCTTAATTTGCTGGTGCTGTCCTTGCTGGTGCTGCACTTGCTGGTGCTGTACTTGATAGTGCTGCACTTGTTGGTGCTGTCCTTGCTGGTGCTCCACGTGCTGGTGCTGTACTTGATGGTGCTGTACTTGCTGGTGCTGTACTTGCTGGTGCTGTACTTGCTGGTGCTGCACTTCCTGGTGCTGCACTTGCTGGTGCTGTACTTGCTGTTGCTGTACTTGCTGGTGCTGCACTTGCTGGTGCTGTACTTGCTGTTGCTGTACATGCTGGTGCTGTACTTGCTGGTGCTGCACTTGCTGGTGCTGTACTTGCTGGTGCTGTACTTGCTGTTGCTGAACTTACTGGTGCTGCACTTTTTGGTGCTGTATTTGTTGGTGCTGTACTTGCTGGTGCTGTACTTGCTGGTGCTGTACTTGCTGGTGCTGTACTTGCTGGTGCAGTACTTGATGGTGCTGCACTTGCTGGTGCAGTACTTGATGGTGCTGCACTTGCTGGTGCTGTACTTGATGGTGCTGCACTTGCTGGTGCTGTACTTGATGGTGCTGCACTTGCTGGTGCTGTACTTGATGGTGCTGTACTTGCTGGTGCTGTACTTGCTGGTGCTGTACTTGCTGGTGCTCCACTTGCTGGTGCTCCACTCGCTGGTGCTGCACTTACTGGTGCTGTACTTGCTGGTTCTTAATTTGCTGGTGCTGTCCTTGCTGGTGCTGCACTTGCTGGTGCTGTACTTGATAGTGCTGCACTTGTTGGTGCTGTCCTTGCTGGTGCTCCACGTGCTGGTGCTGTACTTGATGGTGCTGTACTTGCTGGTGCTGTACTTGCTGGTGCTCCACTTCCTGGTGCTGCACTTGCTGGTGCTGTACTTGCTGTTGCTGTACTTGCTGGTGCTGCACTTGCTGGTGCTGTACTTGCTGTTGCTGTACATGCTGGTGCTGTACTTGCTGGTGCTGCACTTGCTGGTGCTGTACTTGCTGTTGCTGAACTTACTGGTGCTGCACTTTTTGGTGCTGTATTTGTTGGTGCTGTACTTGCTGGTCCTCCACTTACTGGTGCTGTACTTGCTGGTGCTCCACGTGCTGGTGCAGTACTTGATGGTGCTGCACTTGCTGGTGCTGCACTTGCTGGTGCTGTACTTGCTGGTGCTGCACTTGCTGGTGCTGCACTTGCTGGTGCTGTACTTGCTGGTGCTGTACTTGCTGGTGCTCCACTCGCTGGTGCTGCACTTACTGGTGCTGTACTTGCTGGTTCTTAATTGCTGGTGCTGTCCTTGCTGGTGCTGCACTTGCTGGTGCTGTACTTGATGGTGCTGTATTTGCTGGTGCTGTACTTACTGGTGCTCCACTTCCTGGTGCTGCACTTGCTGGTGCTGTACTTGCTGTTGCTGTACTTACTGGTGCTGCACTTTTTGGTGCTGTATTTGTTGGTGCTGCACTTTTTGGTGCTGCACTTGATGGTGCTGTACTTGATGCTGCTGCACTTGCTGGCGCTGCACTTACTGATGCTGTACTTGCAGGTACTGTACTTGCAGGTGCTGTACTTGCTGGTGCTGTACTTGCTGGTGCTGTACTTGATGGTGCTCCACTTGCTGGTGTTGTACTTGATGGTGTTGTACTTGCTGGTGCTGCTCTTGCTGGTGCTGCACTTGATGGTGCTGCACTTGATGGTGCTGCACTTGATGGTGCTGCACTTGATGGTGCTGTACTTGATGGTGCTGTACTTGATGGTGCTGTACTTGATGGTGCTGCACTTGCTGTTGCAGTACTTGCTGGTACTGCACACTCTGGTGGTGTACTTGTAGGTGCTCCACTCACTGGTGCTGCACATGATAGTACTGCACTTGCTGGTGCTGCACTTGCTGGTGCTGTACTTGCATGTGTTGCACTTGCTGGTGCTGTACTTGCTGATGCTGTACTTGCTGGTGCTGTACTTGCTGGTGCTGTACTTGCTGGTGCTGCACTTGCTGGTGCTGCACTTGCTGGTGCTGCACTTGCTGGTGCTGCACTTGCTGGTGCTGTACTTGCTGGTGCTGCTCTTGCTGGTGCTGTACTTGCTGGTGTTGTACTTGCTGGTGCTGTACTTGCTGGTGCTGCACTTGCTGGTGCTGCACTTGCTGGTGCTGTACTTGCTGGTGCTCCACTTGCTGGTGCTGCACTTGCTGGTGCTGCACTTGCTGGTGCTGCACTTGCTGGTGCTGCACTTGCTGGTGCTGTAACGGGGGGGGGGTAGGAAGTATGAATATCAGAACAAAGTAAAGGAAGGAGGAGAGGAAGAGGAGGAAGGATGAAGGATGGGTGGATAGAGCATGGGGAAGGTTGAGGCAGCAACTGAGGTGGGGAAGAGGCGAGCGGGAATAGAAAACGGAGAGCGACCTACACCACAAACCCACAACAGCAGCAGCAGCAATGTTACTGACAACCCAACATAACACATACACAAACAAACGACACATACACATATGTCAACCCATGGTGGACAGGCCACCGAACTTTCAATCCTCCTCTCTCTCTACACCCGCATCCTCTTCCTGAATTTCATCTCCCCATCCCTCTACCCCCCCCCCCCCATCCTTTCCAAGCCCTTTGGACATCAAGCTGAAGCTGAGAGCGACCGCGGAGAGGGAGGCAGGAGAGAGAGAATGAAGGAGGAGGAGTAGAGTGATGTAGGAGGAATAAGAAGAGCAGGGAGAGTGGACTGATTTTATTCTATCTATGATCTATCTTTGATGTTATACTATACTGATATTCCAAGATCTTCTGATGTTTGCTGCCACCACTTGTTATTGAATTTAAATTCACTTCCACTTAAGCAATGCGACAGGAACACTGCTTAATTTAGTTATCTCTTACTTTTTCAACTAGTTATCTCTAAGCCTAACCCTTACTTAAGGGGACATTGATTCATAAAGAGGACTAAACAAAAGTCAAGTTTGTTATTCTGCACATAGATATTTATTGAATTAAATTATTTCAAATCATTTCAACTTCCAGCAATTGATATTTAACATTTTGAGATCCTATTGTTTAACACAATATTGACCAAATTAAAAGGGTCAAGGGATCAAATTAAAAGGGATCTCCCACTCCATACACGCCCACACCAAACATGGCTAAATGGTTCAGACTCCACTAGTTCGTCAACACTAGGACACCCAATCAAGACACTGCATTACTGACACTCTTACCTCACAACTCAGACGGATACTCCCTGAGGGTGCCTGGCATCCACCAGGGTGGGAAGACTGGCTGGTCACCTTCTCTCTGTGCAAGGCGGTCGCTAACAATCTACCAGCCACCCCCAACTTGGGGGGAAGCTGTGTACTTACACTTCCTTATGCCCTAATATGGACTGGGACAGACAAAACTAACCCTTACCAACACAAGTACTACGAACGGTTGAGAGGCGGGACCAAAGAGCCAGAGCTCAACCCCCGCAAGCACAACTAGGTGAGTACTAGGTGAGTACATACACACACACACACACAATTACAACTAACAATTATACATGAAAGAGTGCAAAATACTTGCACTCTTACAGTGCTCCACTCAATGGTGCTCCACTCAATAGTGCTCCACTCACTGGTTGTTACGGCCAGCTTGAGCCAGTAACCGGATTCTCTCTGTGTAATGGACCTCAGAGCCCCAAGTCGATGGTTAGTTGTCAAGAGTTGGTGGTAGTAAATAATTATGCAATGAATAAAGGGGAGGTAAGCAAGACGCAATATTACCTTCACCCATATGTTATCTATCAAAGTATAACTACACTTATGTACACAGTGTCTCTTCCACTCGGGACACTCACTATATCTGCAGTGTTCTTTAAATCTCGGTGATTCCATTATTTTCAAGTATACGTAGTCCACGCTCAATGGTAGTCACCGGCGAGTTCACCTTCCTCAACATGGGCCCGTCCACACACCGTATCGTCACCATGTCCCAATATCCCACATCCGGTCTCCAGGAACACACTGGCAGAGGGCTTCAGCATCAAGCTGACAGGGGTCACTAGTATCACTTCCAGGGGTCTCTAACACCCTGACACAAGTCTCTAGCAACACTTCTCAGCAGACGAACATTACTGTCGTCTTGTAACTCTTCTTGTCCAAATCTCGGGTACGTCGGTCCATACAACACTACATAAGTACAACAGCCAACACACTGCTTACTACTGACGGCGGCCACTTGTCCTCGCAGGAAACAAGTCAGGATTACTGGACTTACCAAGGTGAACTGAGTACCACTACACAATACACTCTCCAGGTCACTTCTGTGGACATAAAAGTCATTAGCCAGACAGGAAGTATACTTGGAGAATATATGATGAGCCTTTCACCGGGGAACTGTGAAAAGTAATCGAATGCAGAACCTAGATGGCGTTGATATCGCTACTTTACTCACCAGAGGTCATCATCATTGACCTCACCTCCTAACTGAAGTACTAAACAGGAGCCGATCACAGACGCCTCACCTCCGCCAACAGATGGCGTTGTCTTTGTGTCACTAAAATCCTTGGAGTAGCAGTGCAGGTACACACATGGTGTCGATATCACCACACCTCTCTCCATAGAAAGTATTGATATCGTAAAACTGGTGCTGTACTTGGTGGTTTATTAATGTAGTACAACATGTGGGAGACCCACACCAAGGAGTAACAGCCGCAGTGCTCAAGCAGGACCTCAACTCCTCCCCCAACAATCTATGATCACTATTGACCAGACTCGAAGCGCCAACCTTGCTGATTGTCTCTCCAAGTTGGAGTTAAAAATGCCATCTTTTAAACTTTTGTATAAAGTTCTGGGGTCCTTCTCGTGACGTTGCTGATCTTATATTGGTAAAGTTTGAGAATTTTTTCCACCACGCCAGATTCAAGGGAATTCAAAGCAACGCAGAGATATATTGCATTTTTTGTGGCATTTTAAAGAGTTTTGATAAAAGATGCACTTCCTAATTAAGGTGACTAGTTTTATATAATTGTAAAATACTTAGGACATATTTACACACCTTCAGAGACAGTCATACAAAATGAAACAACAAAAAGTCCTGTCATGGAGTGATGTGTAGTGGAGGCAGTCGCCCCTCACCTACCAGCGGGTCTCCCCACCTACCAGCGGTCTCCCACACCTACCAGCAGGTCTCCCACACCTACCAGCAGGTCTCCCACACCTACCAGCAGGTCTCCCTCACCTACCAGCAGGTCTCCCACACCTACCAGCAGGTCTCCCTCACCTACCAGCAGGTCTCCCACACCTACCAGCGGGTCTCCCTCACCTACCAGCAGGTCTCCCACACCTACCAGCAGGTCTCCCTCACCTACCAGCGGGTCTCCCTCACCTACCAGCGGGTCTCCCACACCTACCAGCAGGTCTCCCACACCTACCAGCAGGTCTCCCACACCTACCAGCGGGTCTCCCTCACCTACCAGCAGGTCTCCCACACCTACCAGCAGGTCTCCCTCACCTACCAGCAGGTCTCCCACACCTACCAGCGGGTCTCCCTCACCTACCAGCAGATCTCCCTCACCTACCAGCAGGTCTCCCTCACCTACCAGCAGGTCTCCCACACCTACCAGCAGGTCTCCCACACCTACCAGCAGGTCTCCCTCACCTACCAGCGGGTCTCCCTCACCTACCAGCAGGTCTCCCTCACCTACCAGCAGGTCTCCCTCACCTACCAGCAGGTCTCCCACACCTACCAGCAGGTCTCCCACACCTACCAGCAGGTCTCCCTCACCTACCAGCAGGTCTCCCACACCTACCAGCAGGTCTCCCACACCTACCAGCAGGTCTCCCACACCTACCAGCAGGTCTCCCACACCTACCAGCAGGTCTCCCACACCTACCAGCAGGTCTCCCACACCTACCAGCGGGTCTCCCACACCTACCAGCAGGTCTCCCTCACCTACCAGCGGGTCTCCCTCACCTACCAGCAGGTCTCCCTCACCTACCAGCGGGTCTCCATCACCTACCAGCAGGTCTCCCTCACCTACCAGCAGGTCTCCCACACCTACCAGCAGGTCTCCCACACCTACCAGCAGGTCTCCCACACCTACCAGCAGGTCTCCCACACCTACCAGCAGGTCTCCCTCACCTACCAGCAGGTCTCCCTCACCTACCAGCGGGTCTCCATCACCTACCAGCAGGTCTCCCTCACCTACCAGCGGGTCTCCATCACCTACCAGCAGGTCTCCCTCACCTACCAGCGGGTCTCCCTCACCTACCAGCAGGTCTCCCTCACCTACCAGCGGGTCTCCATCACCTACCAGCAGGTCTCCCTCACCTACCAGCGGGTCTCCCTCACCTACCAGCAGGTCTCCCTCACCTACCAGCGGGTCTCCATCACCTACCAGCAGGTCTCCCTCACCTACGAGTGCTTGTATAAATGTGCCTGACTGAGTGAGTGAGTAAGGAAAGGTACCTTATCTGTAAGTACAAGATCTTGTTATTGTTATTGTGTCTGTGTTGATCTGAGGGATCAAACCACAGTTCTCACCTTCTTATACCTGTCGCAGGTTATAGGTGAATCGACGGTGTATGCGTGTTTATCTGTGTGGTATCACGGCATTTCACTCGTCTGTGAATGTGAGCTTCACATACACCACACATTAGTATTGTGTGATTATTATTGTGCATGTTATTGCCTGTCCCATTGACAGTGCCTTTGTGTTTATGCATATCATCATTACCGAGTATCCGGTTGGAACTCTTGTGATCCCTTTGCATACCGGCAGTTAGGTTGCCGTGTTACTGATTGGCTGTCAACTGTGTTAAGTTAGGTGTTCTCCACGAGTGGATACGAGTCGATTAGCCAGACGTCAAGAGTCTCGCTAATGCAACCATAGCTTTGCTGACGCCAATCTAAAGTAAATCAAGCACCCTTTGTATTAGTGGTTAAGTTAGTAATAAACTACTGTTAAGCTTTATGCGGTGTTTTCGTTGAACCACTTCTGAATACTGCCAATATTACTCCAGCCTTCAACTCTAAGTGTCTTCA
>WNGS01004542.1:86738-96802 GCA_020271785.1 Procambarus virginalis
GTGGTGTAATTGATCGTGCTGCACTTGTTAGTGGTGTAATTGATCGTGCTGCACTTGTTAGTGGTGTAATTGATCGTGCTGCACTTGTTAGTGGTGTAATTGATCGTGCTGCACTTGTTAGTGGTGTAATTGATCGTGCTGCACTGTTAGTGTTGTAATTGATCGTGCTGCACTTGTTAGTGGTGTAATTGATCGTGCTGCACTTGTTAGTGGTGTAATTGATCGTGCTGCACTTGTTAGTGGTGTAATTGATCGTGCTGCACTTGTTAGTGGTGTAATTGATCGTGCTGCACTGTTAGTGGTGTAATTGATCGTGCTGCACTTGTTAGTGGTGTAATTGATCGTGCTGCATTGTAGTGGTGTAATTGATCGTGCTGCACTGTTAGTGGTGTAATTGATCGTGCTGCACTTGTTAGTGGTGTAATGATCGTGCTGCACTTGTTAGTGGTGTAATTGATCGTGCTGCACTTGTTAGTGGTGTAATTGATCGTGCTGCATTGTTAGTGGTGTAATTGATCGTGCTGCACTTGTTAGTGGTGTAATTGATCGTGCTGCACTTGTTAGTGGTGTAATTGATCGTGCTGCACTTGTTAGTGGTGTAATGATCGTGCTGCATTGTTAGTGGTGTAATTGATCGTGCTGCACTGTTAGTGTGTAATTGATCGTGCTGCACTGTTAGTGTGTAATTGATCGTGCTGCACTTGTTAGTGGTGTAATTGATCGTGCTGCACTTGTTAGTGGTGTAATTGATCGTGCTGCACTTGTTAGTGGTGTAATTGATCGTGCTGCACTGTTAGTGGTGTAATTGATCGTGCTGCACTTGTTAGTGGTGTAATTGATCGTGCTGCACTTGTTAGTGGGGTAATTGATCGTGCTGCACTTGTTAGTGGTGTAATTGATCGTGCTGCACTTGTTAGTGGTGTAATTGATCGTGCTGCACTTGTTAGTGGTGGGTAATTGATCGTGCTGCACTTGTTAGTGGTGTAATTGATCGTGCTGCACTTGTTAGTGGTGTAATTGATCGTGCTGCACTTGTTAGTGGTGTAATTGATCGTGCTGCACTTGTTAGTGGTGTAATTGATCGTGCTGCACTTGTTAGTGGTGTAATTGATCGTGCTGCACTTGTTAGTGGTGTAATTGATCGTGCTGCACTTGTTAGTGGTGTAATGATCGTGCTGCACTTGTTAGTGGTGTAATTGATCGTGCTGCACTTGTTAGTGGTGTAATTGATCGTGCTGCACTTGTTAGTGGTGTAATTGATCGTGCTGCACTTGTTAGTGGTGTAATTGATCGTGCTGCACTTGTTAGTGGTGTAATTGATCGTGCTGCACTTGTTAGTGGTGTAATTGATCGTGCTGCACTTGTTAGTGGTGTAATTGATCGTGCTGCACTTGTTAGTGGTGTAATTGATCGTGCTGCACTTGTTAGTGGTGTAATTGATCGTGCTGCACTTGTTAGTGGTGTAATTGATCGTGCTGCACTTGTTAGTGGTGTAATTGATCGTGCTGCACTTGTTAGTGGTGTAATTGATCGTGCTGCACTTGTTAGTGGTGTAATTGATCGTGCTGCACTGTTAGTGGTGTAATTGATCGTGCCACTTGTTAGTGGTGTAATTGATCGTGCTGCACTTGTTAGTGGTGTAATTGATCGTGCTGCACTTGTTAGTGGTGTAATTGATCGTGCTGCACTTGTTAGTGGTGTAATTGATCGTGCTGCACTTGTTAGTGGTGTAATTGATCGTGCTGCACTTGTTAGTGGTGTAATTGATCGCTGCTGCACTTGTTAGTGGTGTAATTGATCGTGCTGCACTTGTTAGTGGTGTAATTGATCGTGCTGCACTGTTAGTGGTGTAATTGATCGTGCTGCACTTGTTAGTGGTGTAATTGATCGTGCTGCACTTGTTAGTGGTGTAATTGATCGTGCTGCACTTGTTAGTGGGTGTAATTGATCGTGCTGCACTTGTTAGTGGTGTAATTGATCGTGCTGCACTTGTAGTGGTGTAATTGATCGTGCTGCACTTGTTAGTGGTGTAATTGATCGTGCTGCACTTGTTAGTGGTGTAATTGATCGTGCTGCATTGTTAGTGGTGTAATTGATCGTGCTGCACTTGTTAGTGGTGTAATTGATCGTGCTGCACTTGTTAGTGGTGTAATTGATCGTGCTGCACTTGTTAGTGGTGTAATTGATCGTGCTGCATTGTTAGTGGTGTAATTGATCGTGCTGCACTTGTTAGTGGTGTAATTGATCGTGCTGCACTTGTTAGTGGTGTAATTGATCGTGCTGCACTTGTTAGTGGTGTAATTGATCGTGCTGCACTTGTTAGTGGTGTAATTGATCGTGCTGCTTGTTAGTGGTGTAATTGATCGTGCTGCACTTGTTAGTGGTGTAATTGATCGTGCTGCACTTGTTAGTGGTAATTGATCGTGCTGCACTTGTTAGTGGTGTAATTGATCGTGCTGCACTTGTTAGTGGTGTAATTGATCGTGCTGCACTTGTTAGTGGTGTAATTGATCGTGCTGCACTTGTTAGTGGTGTAATTGATCGTGCTGCACTTGTTAGTGGTGTAATTGATCGTGCTGCACTTGTTAGTGGTGTAATTGATCGTGCTGCACTTGTTAGTGGTGTAATTGATCGTGCTGCACGTTAGTGGTGTAATTGATCGTGCTGCACTTGTTAGTGGTGTAATTGATCGTGCTGCACTTGTTAGTGGTGTAATTGATCGTGCTGCACTTGTTAGTGGTGTAATTGATCGTGCTGCACTTGTTAGTGGTGTAATTGATCGTGCTGCACTTGTTAGTGGTGTAATTGATCGTGCTGCACTTGTTAGTGGTGTAATTGATCGTGCTGCACTTGTTAGTGGTGTAATTGATCGTGCTGCACTTGTTAGTGGTGTAATTGATCGTGCTGCACTTGTTAGTGGTGTAATTGATCGTGCTGCACTTGTTAGTGGTGTAATTGATCGTGCTGCACTTGTTAGTGGTGTAATTGATCGTGCTGCACTTGTTAGTGGTGTAATTGATCGTGCTGCACTTGTTAGTGGTGTAATTGATCGTGCTGCACTTGTTAGTGGTGTAATTGATCGTGCTGCACTTGTTAGTGGTGTAATTGATCGTGCTGCACTTGTTAGTGGTGTAATTGATCGTGCTGCACTTGTTAGTGGTGTAATTGATCGTGCTGCACTTGTTAGTGGTGTAATTGATCGTGCTGCACTTGTTAGTGGTGTAATTGATCGTGCTGCACTTGTTAGTGGTGTAATTGATCGTGCTGCACTTGTTAGTGTGTAATTGTCGTGCTGCACTTGTTTGGTGTAATTGATCGTGCTGCACTTGTTAGTGGTGTAATTGATCGTGCTGCACTTGTTAGTGGTGTAATTGATCGTGCTGCACTTGTTAGTGGTGTAATTGATCGTGCTGCACTTGTTAGTGGTGTAATTGATCGTGCTGCACTTGTTAGTGGTGTAATTGATCGTGCTGCACTTGTTAGTGGTGTAATTGATCGTGCTGCACTTGTTAGTGGTGTAATTGATCGTGCTGCACTTGTTAGTGGTGTAATTGATCGTGCTGCACTTGTTAGTGGTGTAATTGATCGTGCTGCACTTGTTAGTGGTGTAATTGATCGTGCTGCACTTGTTAGTGGTGTAATTGATCGTGCTGCACTTGTTAGTGGTGTAATTGATCGTGCTGCACTTGTTAGTGGTGTAATTGATCGTGCTGCACTTGTTAGTGGTGTAATTGATCGTGCTGCACTTGTTAGTGGTGTAATTGATCGTGCTGCACTTGTTAGTGGTGTAATTGATCGTGCTGCACTTGTTAGTGGTGTAATTGATCGTGCTGCACTTGTTAGTGGTGTAATTGATCGTGCTGCACTTGTTAGTGGTGTAATTGATCGTGCTGCACTTGTTAGTGGTGTAATTGATCGTGCTGCACTTGTTAGTGGTGTAATTGATCGTGCTGCACTTGTTAGTGGTGTAATTGATCGTGCTGCACTTGTTAGTGGTGTAATTGATCGTGCTGCACTTGTTAGTGGTGTAATTGATCGTGCTGCACTTGTTAGTGGTGTAATTGATCGTGCTGCACTTGTTAGTGGTGTAATTGATCGTGCTGCACTTGTTAGTGGTGTAATTGATCGTGCTGCACTTGTTAGTGGTGTAATTGATCGTGCTGCACTTGTTAGTGGTGTAATTGATCGTGCTGCACTTGTTAGTGGTGTAATTGATCGTGCTGCACTTGTTAGTGGTGTAATTGATCGTGCTGCACTTGTTAGTGGTGTAATTGATCGTGCTGCACTTGTTAGTGGTGTAATTGATCGTGCTGCACTTGTTAGTGGTGTAATTGATCGTGCTGCACTTGTTAGTGGTGTAATTGATCGTGCTGCACTTGTTAGTGGTGTAATTGATCGTGCTGCACTTGTTAGTGGTGTAATTGATCGTGCTGCACTTGTTAGTGGTGTAATTGATCGTGCTGCACTTGTTAGTGGTGTAATTGATCGTGCTGCACTTGTTAGTGGTGTAATTGATCGTGCTGCACTTGTTAGTGGTGTAATTGATCGTGCTGCACTTGTTAGTGGTGTAATTGATCGTGCTGCACTTGTTAGTGGTGTAATTGATCGTGCTGCACTTGTTAGTGGTGTAATTGATCGTGCTGCACTTGTTAGTGGTGTAATTGATCGTGCTGCACTTGTTAGTGGTGTAATTGATCGTGCTGCACTTGTTAGTGGTGTAATTGATCGTGCTGCACTTGTTAGTGGTGTAATTGATCGTGCTGCACTTGTTAGTGGTGTAATTGATCGTGCTGCACTTGTTAGTGGTGTAATTGATCGTGCTGCACTTGTTAGTGGTGTAATTGATCGTGCTGCACTTGTTAGTGGTGTAATTGATCGTGCTGCACTTGTTAGTGGTGTAATTGATCGTGCTGCACTTGTTAGTGGTGTAATTGATCGTGCTGCACTTGTTAGTGGTGTAATTGATCGTGCTGCACTTGTTAGTGGTGTAATTGATCGTGCTGCACTTGTTAGTGGTGTAATTGATCGTGCTGCACTTGTTAGTGGTGTAATTGATCGTGCTGCACTTGTTAGTGGTGTAATTGATCGTGCTGCACTTGTTAGTGGTGTAATTGATCGTGCTGCACTTGTTAGTGGTGTAATTGATCGTGCTGCACTTGTTAGTGGTGTAATTGATCGTGCTGCACTTGTTAGTGGTGTAATTGATCGTGCTGCACTTGTTAGTGGTGTAATTGATCGTGCTGCACTTGTTAGTGGTGTAATTGATCGTGCTGCACTTGTTAGTGGTGTAATTGATCGTGCTGCACTTGTTAGTGGTGTAATTGATCGTGCTGCACTTGTTAGTGGTGTAATTGATCGTGCTGCACTTGTTAGTGGTGTAATTGATCGTGCTGCACTTGTTAGTGGTGTAATTGATCGTGCTGCACTTGTTAGTGGTGTAATTGATCGTGCTGCACTTGTTAGTGGTGTAATTGATCGTGCTGCACTTGTTAGTGGTGTAATTGATCGTGCTGCACTTGTTAGTGGTGTAATTGATCGTGCTGCACTTGTTAGTGGTGTAATTGATCGTGCTGCACTTGTTAGTGGTGTAATTGATCGTGCTGCACTTGTTAGTGGTGTAATTGATCGTGCTGCACTTGTTAGTGGTGTAATTGATCGTGCTGCACTTGTTAGTGGTGTAATTGATCGTGCTGCACTTGTTAGTGGTGTAATTGATCGTGCTGCACTTGTTAGTGGTGTAATTGATCGTGCTGCACTTGTTAGTGGTGTAATTGATCGTGCTGCACTTGTTAGTGGTGTAATTGATCGTGCTGCACTTGTTAGTGGTGTAATTGATCGTGCTGCACTTGTTAGTGGTGTAATTGATCGTGCTGCACTTGTTAGTGGTGTAATTGATCGTGCTGCACTTGTTAGTGGTGTAATTGATCGTGCTGCACTTGTTAGTGGTGTAATTGATCGTGCTGCACTTGTTAGTGGTGTAATTGATCGTGCTGCACTTGTTAGTGGTGTAATTGATCGTGCTGCACTTGTTAGTGGTGTAATTGATCGTGCTGCACTTGTTAGTGGTGTAATTGATCGTGCTGCACTTGTTAGTGGTGTAATTGATCGTGCTGCACTTGTTAGTGGTGTAATTGATCGTGCTGCACTTGTTAGTGGTGTAATTGATCGTGCTGCACTTGTTAGTGGTGTAATTGATCGTGCTGCACTTGTTAGTGGTGTAATTGATCGTGCTGCACTTGTTAGTGGTGTAATTGATCGTGCTGCACTTGTTAGTGGTGTAATTGATCGTGCTGCACTTGTTAGTGGTGTAATTGATCGTGCTGCACTTGTTAGTGGTGTAATTGATCGTGCTGCACTTGTTAGTGGTGTAATTGATCGTGCTGCACTTGTTAGTGGTGTAATTGATCGTGCTGCACTTGTTAGTGGTGTAATTGATCGTGCTGCACTTGTTAGTGGTGTAATTGATCGTGCTGCACTTGTTAGTGGTGTAATTGATCGTGCTGCACTTGTTAGTGGTGTAATTGATCGTGCTGCACTTGTTAGTGGTGTAATTGATCGTGCTGCACTTGTTAGTGGTGTAATTGATCGTGCTGCACTTGTTAGTGGTGTAATTGATCGTGCTGCACTTGTTAGTGGTGTAATTGATCGTGCTGCACTTGTTAGTGGTGTAATTGATCGTGCTGCACTTGTTAGTGGTGTAATTGATCGTGCTGCACTTGTTAGTGGTGTAATTGATCGTGCTGCACTTGTTAGTGGTGTAATTGATCGTGCTGCACTTGTTAGTGGTGTAATTGATCGTGCTGCACTTGTTAGTGGTGTAATTGATCGTGCTGCACTTGTTAGTGGTGTAATTGATCGTGCTGCACTTGTTAGTGGTGTAATTGATCGTGCTGCACTTGTTAGTGGTGTAATTGATCGTGCTGCACTTGTTAGTGGTGTAATTGATCGTGCTGCACTTGTTAGTGGTGTAATTGATCGTGCTGCACTTGTTAGTGGTGTAATTGATCGTGCTGCACTTGTTAGTGGTGTAATTGATCGTGCTGCACTTGTTAGTGGTGTAATTGATCGTGCTGCACTTGTTAGTGGTGTAATTGATCGTGCTGCACTTGTTAGTGGTGTAATTGATCGTGCTGCACTTGTTAGTGGTGTAATTGATCGTGCTGCACTTGTTAGTGGTGTAATTGATCGTGCTGCACTTGTTAGTGGTGTAATTGATCGTGCTGCACTTGTTAGTGGTGTAATTGATCGTGCTGCACTTGTTAGTGGTGTAATTGATCGTGCTGCACTTGTTAGTGGTGTAATTGATCGTGCTGCACTTGTTAGTGGTGTAATTGATCGTGCTGCACTTGTTAGTGGTGTAATTGATCGTGCTGCACTTGTTAGTGGTGTAATTGATCGTGCTGCACTTGTTAGTGGTGTAATTGATCGTGCTGCACTTGTTAGTGGTGTAATTGATCGTGCTGCACTTGTTAGTGGTGTAATTGATCGTGCTGCACTTGTTAGTGGTGTAATTGATCGTGCTGCACTTGTTAGTGGTGTAATTGATCGTGCTGCACTTGTTAGTGGTGTAATTGATCGTGCTGCACTTGTTAGTGGTGTAATTGATCGTGCTGCACTTGTTAGTGGTGTAATTGATCGTGCTGCACTTGTTAGTGGTGTAATTGATCGTGCTGCACTTGTTAGTGGTGTAATTGATCGTGCTGCACTTGTTAGTGGTGTAATTGATCGTGCTGCACTTGTTAGTGGTGTAATTGATCGTGCTGCACTTGTTAGTGGTGTAATTGATCGTGCTGCACTTGTTAGTGGTGTAATTGATCGTGCTGCACTTGTTAGTGGTGTAATTGATCGTGCTGCACTTGTTAGTGGTGTAATTGATCGTGCTGCACTTGTTAGTGGTGTAATTGATCGTGCTGCACTTGTTAGTGGTGTAATTGATCGTGCTGCACTTGTTAGTGGTGTAATTGATCGTGCTGCACTTGTTAGTGGTGTAATTGATCGTGCTGCACTTGTTAGTGGTGTAATTGATCGTGCTGCACTTGTTAGTGGTGTAATTGATCGTGCTGCACTTGTTAGTGGTGTAATTGATCGTGCTGCACTTGTTAGTGGTGTAATTGATCGTGCTGCACTTGTTAGTGGTGTAATTGATCGTGCTGCACTTGTTAGTGGTGTAATTGATCGTGCTGCACTTGTTAGTGGTGTAATTGATCGTGCTGCACTTGTTAGTGGTGTAATTGATCGTGCTGCACTTGTTAGTGGTGTAATTGATCGTGCTGCACTTGTTAGTGGTGTAATTGATCGTGCTGCACTTGTTAGTGGTGTAATTGATCGTGCTGCACTTGTTAGTGGTGTAATTGATCGTGCTGCACTTGTTAGTGGTGTAATTGATCGTGCTGCACTTGTTAGTGGTGTAATTGATCGTGCTGCACTTGTTAGTGGTGTAATTGATCGTGCTGCACTTGTTAGTGGTGTAATTGATCGTGCTGCACTTGTTAGTGGTGTAATTGATCGTGCTGCACTTGTTAGTGGTGTAATTGATCGTGCTGCACTTGTTAGTGGTGTAATTGATCGTGCTGCACTTGTTAGTGGTGTAATTGATCGTGCTGCACTTGTTAGTGGTGTAATTGATCGTGCTGCACTTGTTAGTGGTGTAATTGATCGTGCTGCACTTGTTAGTGGTGTAATTGATCGTGCTGCACTTGTTAGTGGTGTAATTGATCGTGCTGCACTTGTTAGTGGTGTAATTGATCGTGCTGCACTTGTTAGTGTGTAATTGATCGTGCTGCACTTGTTAGTGGTGTAATTGATCGTGCTGCACTTGTTAGTGGTGTAATTGATCGTGCTGCACTTGTTAGTGGTGTAATTGATCGTGCTGCACTTGTTAGTGGTGTAATTGATCGTGCTGCACTTGTTAGTGGTGTAATGATCGTGCTGCACTTGTTAGTGTGTAATTGATCGTGCTGCACTTGTTAGTGGTGAATTGATCGTGCTGCACTTGTTAGTGGTGTAATTGATCGTGCTGCACTTGTTAGTGGTGTAATTGATCGTGCTGCACTTGTTAGTGGTGTAATTGATCGTGCTGCACTTGTTAGTGGTGTAATTGATCGTGTGCACTTGTTAGTGGTGTAATTGATCGTGCTGCACTTGTTAGTGGTGTAATTGATCGTGCTGCACTTGTTAGTGGTGTAATTGATCGTGCTGCACTTGTTAGTGGTGTAATTGATCGTGCTGCACTTGTTAGTGGTGTAATTGATCGTGCTGCACTTGTTAGTGGTGTAATTGATCGTGCTGCACTTGTTAGTGGTGTAATTGATCGTGCTGCACTTGTTAGTGGTGTAATTGATCGTGCTGCACTTGTTAGTGGGTAATGATCGTGCTGCACTTGTTAGTGGTGTAATTGATCGTGCTGCACTTGTTAGTGGTGTAATTGATCGTGCTGCACTTGTGTTAGTGGTGTAATTGATCGTGCTGCACTTGTTAGTGGTGTAATTGATCGTGCTGCACTTGTTAGTGGTGTAATTGATCGTGCTGCACTTGTTAGTGGTGTAATTGATCGTGCTGCACTTGTAGTGGTGTAATTGATCGTGCTGCACTTGTTAGTGGTGTAATTGATCGTGCTGCACTTGTTAGTGGTGTAATTGATCGTGCTGCACTTGTTAGTGGTGTAATTGATCGTGCTGCACTTGTTAGTGGTGTAATTGATCGTGCTGCACTTGTTAGTGGTGTAATTGATCGTGCTGCACTTGTTAGTGTGTAATTGATCGTGCTGCACTTGTTAGTGGTGTAATTGATCGTGCTGCACTTGTTAGTGGTGTAATTGATCGTGCTGCACTTGTTAGTGGTGTAATTGATCGTGCTGCACTGTTAGTGGTGTAATTGATCGTGCTGCACTTGTAGTGGTGTAATTGATCGTGCTGCACTTGTTAGTGGTGTAATTGATCGTGCTGCACTTGTTAGTGGTGTAATTGATCGTGCTGCACTTGTTAGTGGTGTAATTGATCGTGCTGCACTTGTTAGTGGTGTAATTGATCGTGCTGCACTGTTAGTGGTGTAATTGATCGTGCTGC
>WNGS01004543.1:0-10120 GCA_020271785.1 Procambarus virginalis
TGTTTCGGGTCATCTGGCTTACTGGCTTAGATTAAGAGAGGACACATTATATTAACGGTTTTCATGAGGTTTTGAAACCTTAGAAGACTTTCGTGCCCTCTTAACCTACCAGAGGACCAAAACGTGTTGCTTTGGGTTTACTTTATTTGGAAAAATAATTTCATTTTGTTTAAAATTAAAATATGGCCATTTTTGGTCATAGTGCATACGAGGGGAAAGCGACGTAATTTGTAAGAGAAGGGTTGCTTGGCTAGGCTAGGGAGGCAACAAACACCAATACTACTACATATTGTGCTACCAAACCCAAGGAACAGTGAGTTATTACTATTTCCTAATTTTTCTGTAATCTACATTTTTAAATTTAAGATAATAATCAAATCAAAAATGTTAAATGCTGTTTTAAATATTTTTACTGTATATTTCAAATTTCTTATGGTGCTAATTTGCTACCACTAAATATAAGCAAATTTTAATTGTTCTGAATCATCCCGTTTTTTCTACTTGTTTTGCATAACTTAGTTCAAGTTGTATTTCGTTGTATTTGGTCTGCGGAGATTTGAAGCCAAACCGCCTTTCAGGTCCCCATCAACACAAAATGCAATTAACTTTGATTTAATTTTATGGTAATTATTAGCATATGTCATAAAATACATAATTGCTGTTTCATTTTTGTATATCTTTATATGTCTGTAATCTGTCAGAGAAAACCAAAATAATTCAGTGAAAAAACTGTAACATGAATAATAGTTATACATATTTTCCCCAATTGACATAACTTTCCCTATATTTCAAATGATGAAAGATTTATTTGTTGAAGTTTTTCAAGAAAGTCTCTCGGGAGGACCCCAGAAAAAGTGCCACAAGGCAATGGTTAGATCATCATGTACATTTTTAAATATGAACTAGCTGTACCAGTTCACAGCAACCTTCTCCTGTCTCCCGGTCTCCCCACTATCCATCCCTCACCATCCGCTTGTCCTCTCAACCATTCCTCACCCCCCGTCCCCTCGTCCTCTCAACCATTCCCCACTTCCCCGTCCCCTTGTCCACCCTACCATTCCTCTTACCCCCCCTCATCCTCCCAACTATTCCCATTCTCTCATCCCCTCGTCCTCCCCACATTCCTCCTTCCCCGTCTTATGTCCTCCCCATCATCCCCCACTTCCCCGTCCTCTCCTCCTGCCCACCATCTCTCACCCCTGCATCCCCCTCGTCATACCTACCATTCCCCCCTTTCCTGTCTCCTCATCCTCCCCAACATCCCCCCTCTCCTGTCTCCTTGTCCTCCCCCCCATTCTCCATTCCCCAATCCCCTCGTCCTCACCATCCCCAACTCTCCCGTCCCCTAGTGCTCCCCACTATTACCTCGTCCCCTGTCCCCTCATCCTCCCCACATCTCACACTCCCATCCCTTCTTTCCCACGATTCCCCACTCCCTTTTCCGCTGCGTTCCCAAATGATCTGATATTCCCACCAGAAAGTTGAGAACGTCAAATGATCAGATGTTCCCATCACTGAAATATATGAAAACAGTTAAAAAATGAAATGAAAAATGTATTAAATGTAAACTATAGTCACGAAATGAATGGTATGGTAAATAACACAGCTCAGTTCCAATGCAGTGTCACAAATAATTAAATCAAATGAAAATAAATCGAAATCTATTATATTTCAATATGTCAATGCATTCAGAAACATTGAAATGGATTCATAACATATTTAGTGTAGTGTGTGTTGCTATAAGTGCAATAGATGGTGCTATTTAAAAAAAAAGTGTGGTTTTACCTGTCACAGGTGTGGTATCTATGTAGTAAGTACATAAAAACACATGTGTATTCGAATGGAAAGTTGTGTCAAAATTTCAAAGTAATCAATGAAGATCTTTCAGAGATTACAGCATGTGTTGCTCTTATGTCAAACAGATAGCACTGTTATAAAAAAAATGCATGATTTTTCCTGTCAAAGGTGAAGCCTGTATATAGTAGGTATATAAAAACAAGCGCCTATTCGAATGAAACGTTGTCAAAATTTAATAGTTATCGGTAAAGAGGTTTCAAAGTTTCCCTCGCATGAACAACACTGATAAAAATAAAACATGTTTTTTCCCTTCACTGATGTGACATCTATATAGTATGTATATAAAAACCTGGTCAGATGCAAATGAAACGTGTAAAAATTTCCACGCAATCGGTGAAGAACTTTCGGAGATTAGCGATTTTGAACAAACAAACATTTACATTTTTTTATATAGACTAACTGTACCCGGCCACACATTGCTGTGGCTCACCTGAGACACAGCAACCTTCCCCTGTCCTCCCCAACATTTCCCCTCCCCGTCTCTTCGTACTCAGAACTATTCCCCACTCCCCCGTTCCCTCGTCCTCCCAACCATTCCCATTCCCCCCATCCCCTTGTCCTCCCCACTCTATCCTCCCCTCGTCCTCCCCACCATTACCAATTCCACCGTCCCTTCGTCCTCCCTTCCATTCCCCCCTCCCTGTCTCCTTTACCTCCCCACCATCCCCCAATCCCTCTGTCCCCTTGTCCTCTCCTACCATTTCCTTGTCCTCTCCTCCCCACCATCCCCAACTCCCCCGTCCCTTCATCCTCCCCACCATTACCTCCTCCCCTGTCTCCTCCTTCTCCACACCATCCCCCACTCCCTTCCCCTCATCCTCCCCACCACTCCAAACTCCCTCCTCCTATGCATTGCCTAATGATCTCATGTTCCCATCAGGAAATTGGGAACATCAAAAGATCTAATGTTCCCATCACTGAAAAATAGGAAGAACAGTTAAAAAAACGAAATGAAAAAAAAATAAATAAAAAAACTACACTCACGAAATAATGGTATGGTAAAAAACACCACTCAATTTAAACGCAATGTCAAACAAAATAATTAAATCAAAATGAAAATAAATAAAAATCAATGAAAATTCAGTATATCAATGCAATCGGAAACATTGAAATGGAATCGTAATAAATTTAGAATAGTGTGTGTTGCTCCTATGTGTAACAGATGGCGTTGTTTTTCAAAAGAGCATGGTTTTACCTGCCACAGGTGTGGCATCTATATGTATACTTACAAAATGAACGGTATGGTAAACAACACAGCAATGTTACATAATTTTATGTAACATTCCAGTGCAATGTCACATAAAATTATAAAATCAAAATGAAAATATATCGCAATCTATGAAAATTCAATTTATCAATGCATTAGGAAACATTGAAATGGAATCATAACTTATTTAGTAATGCGTATGTTGTTCTTATGTGCAACAGATGGCGCTGTTTAAAAAATGCTCTGTTTTTACCTGTCACAGGTGTGGCATCTTTATAGTATGAATATAAAAAAGGGGCCTTTTCGAATGGAATGTTGTGTCAAAATTTCAAAGCAAACAGTGAAGAACTTTCGGAGATTACAGCGAGTGTTGCTCTTTCGTCCAACAGATGACGTTGTTTTTCAAAAAAGCATGTTTTTTCCCCTGTCACAGGTGAGGCATGTATATAGTAGTATATAAAAACACTCGCCTATTCGAATGGAACTTTGTGTCAAAATTTCAAAGCAATCGGTAAAGAGGTTTCGAAGATTTCTCTCACATGAAAAACACAGTTTTACAAAAAAGCCTGTTTTTCCCGTCACAGGCGTGACATCTATATAGTATGTATATAAAAACCCGCTCGGATCAAATGGAACGGTGTGTGAAAATTTAAAAAAATAGGTGAAGAACTTTTGGAGATCAGCGATTTCGAACAAATGAACATTTCCATTTTTATTTATATAATTATCAAATTGGTGCTCTAGAAAAGGGAAAGTATTGATTTATTTATCTTCAAACAAAATTCTAGATGTGCCGTTGACCAATTGTAAGTCATCATCTACATGGTTGTTTGGTGTTGTCATAAGTGTAGAGTGGGGGTAAAATCATATACATTGTACACTGTGTCACAATGAATATGCTTCAAAATGACTTACACGTGGTACCTTTGTTTTTTCTTTATTTTGCACCCGTATAAGCATGGTGTGTTGACACACACACAGCACATTTGTTGTCAATAATGTTAGTTTGTCACCACGGGTGTTGTAAAATATGACACAAAGGGTATTGCATTGTTTGATGTCATATGTGAAGTGTGTTTTATGACACTATATGAATTGTGTAACCCCTTAAATTGTGTATTATAATTTCAAACGTGATGTAGTGTGATGTGTCATACGTGTGGATTATTGATTGATACCATAAATGTTGTGTGGCACTCTACGTGTTCGGTAACGTGTGTAACACCTGAACAATTAAGTAATTTGCTTCCTCATATACATAGTGAATTATGTAGCAAAATATAATATATGTAATATGTTGCTCTAGAGTATGATTATTATTTTGAGACCATATTTCCTGTGAATAATGTCTTTATAAATGTTGAACATTTAATTGTTTCATAGGCAGGCTGGGGAACTTAGACACCCTTAGTGCAATGCATTGAATTATAAAATAATATTATTCCATTTTGTTACACCATAAGTGTGGTGTGTTGTGTTACTTGAGTGCTATGAGTACTTGAGTGTTGGGATGCATAAGTGTGACTCTTACGTGAATTATCTCTAGCGTTGATGTTTGCTCCAGCGTCGAGGAGGACCTTCACAATGTTGTTGTGACCACCTGCGGCTGCCATGTGAAGGGCTGTCAAGCCTGTCAACAGATACCATAATTGTTATTATGCATAAACCATCATGATACTAAAGGTTTCTGTAGTGTTGAAATAAGCCGTCCTTGATGAACAACTTTTTTACTACTGAAGTGAAATACAAACTCTAAATATTATGCAAATTGATTTTCAATTATAAATTTAATAGAGGAAGATCATGTTAAAAAATGTTCAGAATAGATCACCATTAAAGATATCCGACATCCCACCAGTTATATTTGATAACTTATTACTTGTAACGAGAAAGCCGCCAGTGGTGGTATTATTATGTAAATTCAAAACTTTATTTGAAAATGATAGTAAATATATAATATGAAAAGTTTACATAAAAAGTATTGTACATTAGTTGTGTAAGAGAAAACAATAAGAGATTTTTTTTTCATATATACAAGAGCTCTTACATTCTTGTACAGCCACTAGCATGTGTAGCGTTTCGGGCAAGTACATAATCCTATGTGACCCTGAATACGATCCCCGCCAAATTGTTTAACAAAAACAGGTACCCATTATACTGTTGGGTAAACAGAGGCTACACTTATTGATTGATGCCCAGTAAATCCTACCTGGCCAAAATATGAACCCAGGACAAAGTGCTCGCGAAACGCCAGGCAAGCGTATTACCACTACACAAAGGGGACTGTTAGATATTGTCATTACCAGAATCAGGAACTTAACTGGTCAACTTACACAAATCTTTTCAATGCTGGCAAGACTAAACAGATGTATAGCAATCTAAATACGACATTTTATTTTAGGCATAAATTGAGTGGCAGTTATCTAAAAATTTGCATGATGATATTTTGTAAAGATAATATGTATTTCACAAATATAATGTATTCGTGAAATACATATTATCTTTACAAAATATCATCATTCAAATTTTAGATAACTGCCACTCAATTTATGCCTAAAATAAAATGTATTTAGATTACTATACATCTGTTTAGTCTTGCCAGCATTGAAAAGATTTGTGTAAGTTGACCAGTTAAGTTCCTGATTCTGGTAATGACAATATCTAATATCACAATACACCCAATCATAATGACACCCAAAACAGATCCCTCACGGCCATATCGGCCCACCTCATTCAGCAGGATGTAAACAGAAAGCCAACCCTCAAGGTCACCCTCAAGACTCCGGCAGAGGCTACTCTCGCGGCCGACAACGGCCTCAGATGCTGTGGAGTGGCCTGCACACCCCACCAGATCTCCAGGCAGCGATATTTCCACCTGCGTCAGTGCTTTCGGTGTTATCAATACACCCACTATTCACAAAAGTGCCCAAATCCGAAGCAGAAATGCAGCATCTGTGCTGGGGAACATCATCACATGACCTGCACAGCTGCCACCAAACGTTGTCTACTCTGCGACGGTGACCACACAGCCGTCTCTCAAGACTGTCCCAAGCGACAAGAGGAAATCAAGCAAATGACAGAAGCCAGACCAAGAAACTCTACTCCAAGATTTAACATTCAAGAACAAGCCTTCCCAGCTCTCCCGACAAGTGGCGCCGCGAGCGGCGCGCAACCCAACTACTGGACCAGGAACTCCCGCGCCAGCCAATCACAGCATCAGTCGACGCCTCTGCACCAATCCTCACTCACACCGCCTCCAGCCACCTCTGACAGCACTGTAGCAGCATTGATACACTTCGCTACTGAACTCTCAGGAGGTGATCTCAGACAACGGTACAGAATACTAAATGAACTATACAAGGCAAACAATCTTCCCACGTTCGTAATTCCAGAGGCCATGTTTACTGCTGGCTCCTCTCCACCAGAGCCCGACCCCGTTCCAGAGACGCCTGTCAACCTGGAACCTACAACTCCAGATACACCAGCAACTACATCTGATATCGTGGCATTGCCGCCAACTTCTTCTGCAAGTTACACCACGTCTTCTGATGACGACTCGAACGCCTATGTTGAAATTGAAACACAAACATCACCCCCAGCACCAGAGACCACTGCAGCACACTCACCATACTCATTACCAACGCAATCTCCAAGAATCAACCAACTCTTCGAGGAACGTAAAAAGCTAACCCCAGGATCTCCTGAATACAGGCGTCTCACCAGTAAGTTTTTTAACGCGAAGTATGCAGAAGCCTTGCTGAACAACCCAAACCAAAATTGCATGGTATCGAACGAAGAAATCTTCTCGAAGTGCGATGAAGCAATATTGTTTAAGGATCTCTTCCTACCTGACTACCCCCAGTACAAGGAACAACATCAAATGACTACTAGAAGTAAGAAAAAATAGAGGATTCTAAGAAGAAACCAACTGAGAGCAGCCGCTCTCTTCCCCCTCTTTAGGGGGATGGGGACCTAATTTTGCTCGTTTTGAGATGGTGGTACCCGACGTAGACACACTCCACACACCAAGAGGAAAGAAAACCTCCACTGCCGCCTTCCAGACCCGTCTCCCAGCCTAGCCAGATATGGATTGTTACAGCATCTACACCCGGACAAGCAGCTGGGGCTAGCCCTGGCACTTTTTTTCTTCAACTTCAGCATTTCCTCTCACCGACTTCTCTTCAGCTGTCCCCACTTCAAGGCTCGCCCCAATAGGCATCTTCTCCTGTATATCATTCATTCATTCAATATAATGTGAGGAGGTAATTTGTCATAGAACTAATATAAACTAATCATCCCATGATATTGAATATATTTGCTCACCTTCAGTATTTAACATGAATGCACTCTCGAGTTATCCTGCTTCAAAATCATTTCAAATGCACAGCTGAAATTGTCTTGGTCTGACTTTACCTTGACTAAAAATGTCTGCCAGTAATCCATCTCTGTGACATTGTTTCTTTAATCATTCCATATATCCAGCAGGGCTCTCTCCGAATTAAGGTATTCAGAACCCCACAAGATATGGACTTATTTGGGTGAACCGATAGCTCCAGCCTTCTAAAATGACCTTTATAAGTGTATTACATCATAAAGGCTCAGCAATAAAATGTTGGTAATACTAGCCTGTGGAAAGAAACATTGTTGCCATCATTTAACTTAAGTAGCTATTTTTGGAATCTTAAAGTTGCTATTTGACGATACTTGGTGGAGGAAAGAGATACAATGTTGCCATCCTCAGTTAACAATGATAACCTTTATAGATGCCCTATACACCACTACTCGTTATTTTACAATGCTAACTTTTGCACGAACAAAAATGTTATCTTTGCCAACTAATATTATTGTAATATACGACATCCTGCTTCACACTAGTTTGTTATCTAACCATAATGACTTGAGTAGAGAGCAACATTGTGTTATCATCGTCAGATAAAAATGATGATCACTGAGGATATCCTTCATCAACCAAGTTGATAGAGGATCACACAAGCTTGATACAAGGAAAGCAAGGGGTTGACAATGTTAGGTAAAAAAGGGGCATGGGATGGTTTCATAAAAGTTGTTCAATGTCAGCCAATATTTTCTGACTAGTTGTATATAGAAAGGGCTGCAATTGTTCCAAGTTTCAGTACTGCAGAGTAAATAGAAAGGGGATTTTTATATTTTTTTTCAACGAATTTTACACATTTTCAAGTGTAAATAAACAAACACACCTTTCAGATATAATCCTTCTATGACACGTTTCTGACACATTCGCATAAAATAAAGGATCCGGAGTTGGGGAGTTTCCAAAACATCTTTAGTTTTCCTAATACAAATATTCAAATTTCCCCTTAAAAAATGATGCAAATGTGTCATGTTTATTGCAATTATAAAATCAATAAATAAACTTAAGAAAAAACGCTTACTCGGGATTTTAGAGACATAAACTGTACATAGAAAATGTACGTTTCATGTAAATTGAATAAAAAATGAAAGAGTTATTTGAATGTTTATGTTAGTTGAAAATATTGAAAATATTTAAGAAAATAATGAAGTCTAAGGTGCTGCCATCTGTGGCTGAGGTTGACATTGTTATGAACCTTACCTCCTGTGGAGGTTGGTTCGGTTGTAAAATGTTGGTGAACTCAGTGGAGAGTGTTTATTAGTATAAATCCCCAGCTGAGATCAGAGAGGCCGCGAGTCACCATTAATACTCCGCTCAGTAAAGTAGTGCCTTCTCAGCTGGAGATCATCAGAAATAATGTGAACTGGAATAGCCTAACTATGTAAGGGAAAAATGGACTATATCAAAAAGTATGCATGGGGAATATGGTAAATAAAATCCATAATGAGTTTGAGTGCATATGTAAAAAATTGAGTATTAAGGGGCGATGATGCAAGAGAGGTGGACGCCATCTTGACTGCAGGGGGAGGTGTATCCCTGCCGACCGTTCCTGCTATTTAAGGGGTTTTCTCCGGCCGTACAGTCAGATAAGCCTATCCTTGTATATAACCAGGGTTGCAAGATTGGGTAGAGTAATATTACAAAAGTTGGAGAGGTTTTATATGAGTCCAGGTTTCCTAGAGGCTAAAATATGTGTCATCGGATGATAGCGGTGGCCGTGGGGTGGTCAGTGCCACTTGAGGTTATAATACATAGTGATCTTATGTTGTGAGGAAAACGCCTTGTTGAATGTATTCCTATGTGACTTATACGTATCAATTTGGGACTTGTTTACTAGGCTGTTTTCCTTACTCCTTATACTCCCTAGACAACATTTTAAGCACCACCACCACCAAATTCTCGATAGCTCTCTATGACAAAATCGTATCACTACTGATAACATGAGTAAGACACAGGCCGTAACACAAATTGGGTAGCCTGTCTGAGAGCACCTCACTTATTGAGCAGCCTGATCGAAAGCCTAATAAAAGTGGATAGCCTGTAAGTGTAACCTGACATAAATTGTGTAGCTTATTTATTCACTTTAACTTGTGTAGAAATTTAGAATATTTTTAATATTGGTATAATATGAATATGTACTTTATTACATATTTATGTACATTTATTAATCTTTATGAAAAGTGTTTTAAGAAATTTTTGTGTGTGTTCTCGAGAGCAAAAAATTTACAAGTTGACAGGGCAGTCAAGTAAACTAAGCACTGTCCTTATCAGTTTTCCAAACAAATTCTCAGCCTAAAAAGAGAAAGGTGGTGCAGAATTATAAATTTGTGTTGGAGTCTGCTGTATCTTAGCACACTAAAAATGGATTTGGTAGCACAACAAATTGTCGACAATCCTAGTGTTGAGGGTTTGAAAGCGGCAAAAAAGTCTATCCTAGTGGCTGTTGGCAAGCACTATGGACTATTATTGCATATGGAATGGTGAAGACGGAACTGCTAAGAGAAATAATGATACACTGGGTAGATGAGCAAATTCTCTCACGGGAAATATTAGAGCAGTCCCCGTCCACCAGTGGTGCAAATGTTGTAACTACAGGAAAGGTAGAGACTCAGTTGCAGTGGCAGGCAGAATTGGAACTAAAGAAGTTGCAGTTTGAGGCAGAGCAA
>WNGS01004543.1:34927-54822 GCA_020271785.1 Procambarus virginalis
AGCTTGTACAGCTGTGAGGCGTGCACGATCACTGGTGGCTGTTGCTGCCTCCAGCAAAGCTGTGGCTTCTTTGTCTGCAATGGGGTTGTCCCAGTTGGATTGTTTCTTGGCTTTCGGCATGGCTGGTCTGAGTGCTGGTCTGCCATGGCACCCCATTTCGTGTCGCACTCCGTGTAGTGGGGGTCCTGTATCCCCGCTACATCACTGAGGGTGTCAGGTAGAATTTCCTTAACCAGGTCATCTGATGCTGAGGAGGAAGACAGGAAGGCTGGGACAGTAAGCTTCACGAGCTTCACCAGTGAGCCTTCCTTGAACTAGCTCCGCCCACTCTGCCCTCGGCCACTTCTTCAACGTAGCGACCCTTTCGAATGCTCGAAGAACCCTCAGCCTCATTAGGCACGAAGACGGGCAAATCCCTCTCTCTCACTCGGCGGTCTTCCTGCTGTTGTGGTGGGGGTGGTGGAACTAGTCCTAGCTCCAGCTCGCTTCAGCTCAATCTCCTTGTTCGCTTCACCTCCTGCAGCTTCGTCCTAGCTTCTATTTCGCGCTCCTTCAGCTGTGTTTCTCTTTCGTTCTTCTCGTTGCTGCTGTCTCTCGTTCTTCCCTACGCGGCTGTCTTCGCTCTCTGCTTCCTCGCGCTGCTGTGCTTCTCTCTCTGCTCCTCGCGCTTCAGCTGTGCTCTCTTTCTTCTCTGCGCGCTGTGCTTCTCCGCTTCAGCTGTGCTTCTCTTCTTCTCGCGCAGCTGTGCTTCTCTCTCTTCCTCGCGCCTCAGCTGTGCTCTCTTTCTTCTCGTTGCAGCTGTGCTTCCCTTTCTTCTCTGCGCAGCTGTGCTTCTATCTGCATCTTCATTATTTCTAGCTTGATACTGCGCCTGCTGCCACTGGATCCCCGGCTGCTGCCACCGGTACTCAAGTTCTCTCCTCCACTGGCAGGTGTCTGTGGCCGCTCCTCTCCTAAGGCTTCATCACGTGCCTTGAGCTGTGCCATGATCTCAAGTCTTCTCTCTCCACTTTGGAAGCTCTCAACTTGATCCCAAAGTGGTCGGCGATCGTCTGCAGCTGTGCCTTGGTGCACTCCTCCAGTACTTGCTCGTCTCTCGTGTCTATAAACCTGGCTACTTTATCACCCTCCATCTTGTGACAATGAGTGAAAACCTAGGCCTGATATTAATACCACAATTACCACCTTGATCTTGCTCGTATCCTGGCAAGGTCGCCAATGTCGGGGTTTCACGGTGTTCTCGTTAGAGAAGGTTTAAAGCAACAATAGACTGGATCTCCTTTCCAGGTGGTTGCTCCAACAATAACCCTTACTCACCGTCGTTCGGCGGGTCTTCCCTCAATCCTCTAGGCTCCACTGCTGGCCTCGGAGAGTACCCAGTCGATCTCACAACCGGCCTTAGATTATAAGATGAGTGAGAGCACAGATCGTTCCCTCAATCTGTGGCCCGCCCCGACACCGAACTCTTACACAGCCTTCAAGGTCGCCAACTGGTTTTCTTGTGTCCAGTAACACTGCAGTGGTCAGGTGTAATTGTGGCAAGAGCAAATTCCAATAATAGGTATCAGGCAGGTCACTCTGCTTTACTTCATTACACGGTCACAAGATAAATGGAGGGGATGATATCAAACACCAAAGAGTTTTGGTATTTTACTTAAAAGACAACGAGAAATATATGCATCAATGTATCAGAATTATATATGACAATTGCTCCATTCATAGCATAATATTCTAGAGCGCACCGATATGGTAACATCGGCCGCGCCACGCGTCACCTGTCAGACTCAGCTGACCGGGACCCGCGATCGTGGGAACAGACTAGTACTTGTTTCTATTCTGTCACGATCCCCGTTTATTTAACTTTTTCCAAAACACTATTCAACATTCACATGGCTTACTTATGATTTCACTGGCCTCACGATCAACATCTTATTCACAATACTCTCACAGTGACTTTTCACCGTACCAAAAGATTACTCTATTCTTAATAATATTTACTGTGAATGCACTCACTTGATCACTGAACTTTTCTTTATATCTATACTTCCTCTCACAGAGATATCACTGGCAATCACTTCACGTATATGATATTATTCAGTACACAGTCATGTCATATATAAATCAGTAATCAATTTCAGGCATATATATATAACATCATGAAGATCAATACACAGGCATTTATATTATAGATTATAGAGATCAACACACAGGCATTTATATCGATAGATTATAGAGATCAACACCACGGGCACTTATCAATAGATTATAGAGATCAATCCACAGGCATTTATATCATAGATTATAGAGATAATACACCAATATCTGGTTTACTACCATATATATAATAATAATACTCACTGGAGATTAATAATAGTCACAGTAAATTCTCTGATGAATCTTGGTGCTTGCACACACCCACACATAGATATATATGTAAACTGATACTGTGAGCGCTCTGGGTAGCCTCACCACATACTGTGCTCTCTGTGACTTAACTCAGGTGAGACTTGCTCACGACATATAAATATCCTGACAAGAATATATATAGCTAACTAAAGGGGAATGGGAGGGTACTGTAAACACCTACTTCACCTATCCTAGGATGACAGTTGGGTTGTAGCTCCTGGTCCAGGCTCTCGCCTCGTTCCATCCAGAAACACAAGCCCCACGCCTTAGGATGTCGCGTCTCGCCGCTTCTGTACACAGCAGGTCCGTGCTCCTTCCTCTACAGTACGTCGCAGGGTTGAAGTCGGTCTCCTGGCCGTCAACTTTCCTCCCAACTACGGCAGCCAGCCTACGTCTCGGCGGTCGTCGTACGTTTCCCAATTAGTTCTTGTCACTGTACTCCCAGAGAACTGCCTCTCACCACTACGAAGTCACTGTGAAGTTATCAGCCGTCCCGACGACACACGCCACAGCACCCGACTTCAGAGCACTTGAAGCTCACAACACTGTCAATTCCCTCGTCGTCTAGATATATCGCTAGGTATTTGGGAAGACTTCTCGACGTGCTTGCATCCAACTGTTGACTCGTAGGTTCCACGAAGGTGGGGTTACTGTCAAACTTGACAGGATCGTCGATCACACGTTCAACCTGTTGACAAGGCTGTCAACCCGGTTCACTCACGGTGGGTGGCCCGGCCACTAAGCTGTCTCTTATACTGGTGAACGCCAACGACGACACACGTCGATGCCCGGCCCACTTCTTGCAACGCACCTGTCCCTGAGCACTTGTTGCTCAATATTCTGTCAATTCCTTATCTGAGCCACTTCTGGGTTGCAGGAAGACCTCACAGAGTGCGTGCCAACAACTGGAGACGCTTAAATCCACCGGAGTTCGGTAAATCCGTCACTCTGACAGGATGACCGATCGCGCGTCCTACCTCTCGGACGTGTCGTGAAAGACTGATGTCGCCTGGCGCCAACACGGGCGGACCCCCTGCCTATGTGACGTCACTTTTCCCAAAGTTGGTTTTCATTGGCTCCCAGTGCCATGTCGCTGACGGTGACCAATCTGGCGCCACTGACGTCACACAGTTTTGGCGGGAGAACAGACTTGCCAGCGCCATATTGGCTCCCCAAAGGGCCTATCCCACAGGCCAAAATGTTCTATTTTTGCAGAATACTGTTCTCTCCCACATATGTTCAATTGTTGCCTGCAATGTAGAGAACGTTCGGGAATAGTGGACATGACTCTTACAGCAGGCGTGGGAGAATTAGAAGGGGGGGAACACCGTCACAATACACATAGTTCATGAGTCACAGACAAGGATTTGACAGACGCCAACTTGTCTGGCCTGGATCTCACACCTCTAGTGTTAATGACACCGAGTTGACCTGAGGTCAGGTCATGCGAAGCTCACCTGGCTCTCGCTAATCTTATAATTGAGCCGGGTAGCCTTCAAACATGCCGACGTTTAAGGAGTGGCTGGTAGAGTGCCTGAGGCTATCTAACTTGTGGGCGGAGTTAGCCACTAGGTTTCCCAATATATACTCGGAGAGATATCGATTCGAGAAGAGAAGGACAGAAGAAGATGCAGAGCAATAGACAGAAGAACAGCCAGCCGCGGCCAGCCGTCCACCCACGCGGTCAGCCGACGGGGCGGGACAGTCTCTGTCAACTACAGACTCCCCCCCCCCCCCCCCTCTCGCTATTCCACGGAGACTCAGACACTTGGCGAGTTGAACATTGAGGGACTTTGTCGTGTTCACTAAACAGGTGTTGTGTGATGATCAGGGGCAGTCGAGTTGTAGGGTTCTCGAATTCTTGGATGATGACTCACTTTGAAAGATTAACCTTGAACATTTTTACTTGCTTAATTTATGATACTTACCATATGAAATATAGTTGAATTTATACTTTGAACTGGTACTTTATACTATACTTTGAACTATACTTTGAACTATACTTTGAACTATACTTTAACTTTGTTCAAAACTAGAGTTTTGAATGAGTACATGATACAGAAGGAGCATACCTCTTGATATTATCTTTGAGTATATTATGTTGATACAGACAAGTTCCATTCCTTGTCTTGTATGTATATGATCTAGAATGGATGGTGGCAGCATCTTCTATTTTCTACTTCTACTATCTACTCGTCTACTATCTACTTTCCTGCTTCTACCTATCTACCCTTCTACCTCTTCTACTTCTCCTACTCACTTCCTACTTACTCGATACCCATTCCTTCCCCCCCCGTTACAACACCACAACTACAACTAACACACCACCACCACCAAACCACCATTATCACTACTACCACACACCACCACTGCCACAAACCACCACTACCACACCACCACACTATCACTACCACATCACCACTACCACACACCACCACCACCACACACCACTACCACACCACCACTACCACTACCACCACACACTAACACTACCACACACCACCACTACCAAACACAACACAACTACACACACTACCACCACTGCCACCACTACAAACATTACCACCACAACTACCACCATTACCACCACCACCAACACCACACACACCACCACCACACAACAACACCACCACCACCACACAACACCACCCCAGCAACACAACCACCACCAACACCACCAACACCAACACCACCACCCACACCACCAACACCACCATCCCAGAAACACCATCCCAGAAACACCACCCCAGCAACACCACCACCAGCAACACCACCAACAACACCACCACAGCAACACAACCACCACCCCAGCAACACCACCAACAACAACACCTCTACTAACAACACCACCACCACCACCATTAGCAACACCACCACCACCAACACCACATCAACAATAACACCACCCTAGCAGCACCAACACTAAAGACACCACCACCAACACCACAACTAGCAACACCACCGACAACACCACCAGCAGCAATACCACCACCAGTAACACCACCCTGTTACGGCCACAATGGGTCGCAACCGGGTTCTTTGCTGGAGGAACCAAAGTTCTGGAATCCGACCCCAATTTAGTAGTGGCTTTCAAGGAATGAACTTGGTAATGCAAGTAAAACACAATGGGGGAGTTGCATTGAATACGACACTTCATCAATTATCAATATATTCACATATAATCACTTTCCCATCGTCTTAAATATAATCCTAAAGGAAGCATTACTACACTGATATATACACAAGTGTCGCTCTCATAGGACACTAAGCGCTCCTTGATGCTCATGCGGTGCAGTCTTGTCAAACTCCGTGTTTCCCCAACACACAGTACCGTCCTCAACCAGTACTGGGAAACACCAACGAGTCTACCCTAGCCACTGGCCAGCCTATATACAGTCTCACTAGGTGCTTCCTCGTGAAAGCCCACAATCACTCTCCAGCCTGGTGCTTACAGGGAACATCAGCCTTGCGCTGCTGGGCCTCTTCACGATCAAAATACAAGGGTAGCGATTCCCTGGCAGGAGCTTCTTGCAACTAGCTAGTTACACTCTGTAGCACCTTACTGTTAGTCATCTCTTCCTCTAGCCAGTCCCGGGATATGCCGAATTCTGTCAACTGCCACTTCACAGGCAAACAGCAGACACAACACAGTTCCTTTTCGGCGGTGGCTCACTGCTTCCGTAAAGAAGAATGAAGTAGAGATATATTGGCTGCCCTGGGTAGACTCACTGTCCTCGTTCCACAGCAGTCCTACGTCGCCTCTGTGGATACAGACACGTCGACAGTAATCAGGTCAGTACTTGGGACACTAGGAAATACCACTTACGGACTTTGACACAAACCTACAACTCCTCCTACAATAGATGGTGCTGATTTTCTAGGCGCCACCTCACCAGAGGTCAGCAACAGCTACCTCTCGAGCTGACCAGGACAGGAATCTAGGGCCTCTTGCTGGTATCATCCTGCCACCACCAGATGGCGTCGTCCATTTTGTGGGGGTTTTGGGTGTGGACTCACAGATGGCATTGACGTCGCTGCTCCGTGCTCCGACGTTGGAGTCGGGTTCGTAACACCTCCCCACCAAAAAGGAATTTGGTTTGGATCCTAAAATGAAAAGAAACCAAATTAGTACGTTAGCACAAAACCAAACAGACGCACATAGACAATGGGCTGGTGTGGCGAGGATGTCCTGTCTGCAAACCTGCCTTAATAGGAGAATCTGGCGCAAGGAAAACTCGAAGATCATAGGCATTGACCTGTCTGATGTAACTTCCAAAAACCTTACTGGGATGTTCGTCCGAGGCTCAATTATCTTACGTGTCTTGGGTAAGGTTCTGCATAGGATCGATCTGGGGTGAACAGACACCTCCCTGTGTCGTGGCACCGCTGGTGGCTGATCGCAGAAGGCATTTCTTGCACTTCAGGGAGAGGGGGAACCTGGAATACAGGGGACTGATGATTCAGAGTAACAGCGATAGTCTTTAAATATGTATTTACGACATAACTGCTTACTGGGTACGCACCTAGTCCCAACAGGACTGCCTGTACATTGAAGAGTGTGTTCGCTCTTCCACCGTCAGGTTGACCAACGTTCCGTATAATGTTGAATCCAAGCTCACCAATTACGCGAGGGGTGTCAGCCTGTCGGGAACAGTCACTCATTAAAACATTTCTTCTACTCCCTGTATCATCAATCACCTTGGTCCCTCCTTCGACTGCAATACCCATAGGACGAATGTCTGGTTCCTGGTGTGTCTCAACGATGTTCACAGGAGCCATCATCTGATGGTTCGTCCACTGATCTTTGCCTAGAGTACACACGAGAATAATACAAAATACCGCTAAGAAACATTCGGCTAACTTAGGAATAATTTTCATGAGCCTGTAATATCCATTGCCGGCTATATCCATTAGCCTGGTTTGGACCAAGGGGGGCACTTGATCCTGAGCACATACCTCGCCTACTGTGTACATACCTCACATACCTCTGACGTCTGGGGAATCTCTGGCCGGTTCAGTGAGCATTGTACCTTGCCATACTGCAAGTACTTATCTGCCGTCACTCCAGACTCTTGGGTATCTGTGGGCGTTTGTACACGAGGCCCCTCCTCTTGCTCAGTTGCTTCTGTCACCATAGTCCCATCTTTCTCGTCGGGAGAAGAGTCAGCAGAATCTGTCGGAATGCTCTCAATCTGTTGGGTAGAGGGAGAATTAAACACGTTATATAATTTCACGTCTGCCTGTACCTGGGAATTAATGTGTTCTGCTGTCACCTCGGACCTTATTACTGGATCGTCCACTATCTTGAGACGATCGTAGTTCAAACCTGTCCCCAAGTCGTTGGCTAGTACTATGCCTATCCCAGCTATTGGCAGGGTATCAACTACTGCCAACACACATGTGCCACTGAAGTAGGGCGAATCCAGGTGTACCTGCACTAAGGGGCCAACGTACCGCGTCAAAGGAAACCCAACTAGAACAACCCTTTGTCTCCCGTCAACACTCACTCCCTCGGGTAACGAGTTTCTCACGATCAGGGACTGGGCTGCTTCACTATCTCTGAGCACTACAACTGATCTACCAGTCTGATCACTCGCTGCATACCCGCCTGAAGTGTGAGGGGCAAACAATCCTGGTCCTTCTCTACTCGTCATTAGAGACTGGGTTCCCACTGGTGGTGTCGTACAACCCATCAGCATTACTTCCCTATGTGGATCGTTACCTGTCCCTCCTCGGCACCTGGCAGCAACATGCTCTCTCTGCCCGCAAGTCCAACACACTACGTTCTTCCGTGGACTACGGTGTGTTGGTCTGCTAGGACTAGTCCTACGGGGACTACCTGGGGGCGTCTTCAAAGCACATTGTGGGACGGGTCTTTCTTCTTCTGGACGAGATTTGCCAAACAGACATGGGTGACTCCTCGGGACATACCTGGTAGAGGATCGATGAGTTAGGCTGTACTCCTCAGCCATAGTGGCAGCCGCACTCTAGGTCTCTACCTGCTGTTCTTCTAGGTATGTCTTGAGATCTCTGGACAGGCAATCTTTGAAGTCCTCCAACAATATGAGCTGCTCGAGTTGTTCTTTCGTCTTCACCTTTCGAGATGCACACCATTCCTGAAAAAGCCGTTCCTTGATGTTTGCAAACTCTGTGAACGTGTGCTCCGAGGTCTTCTTCAGGTTCCCGAACTTTTGCCTGTAAGCCTCCGGCACCAACTGATAAGCCATGAGCACTACCTTCTTCACAGCGTAGTAATCACTCGAATCATCAAGCGACAACGTGGAGTATGCAATTTGGGCCTTCCCAGTCAAGACGGACGGGATCATGATGGCCCAGTTCTCCTTTGACAATTCCAAAGAGGCAGCAACCTTCTCGAAGGCAGCGAAGAACTTTGAAACTTCTTTTTCCCTGAATTTTAGGACCATCTTTATATTTCTCACTGGATCGAAACTACTTGCTTCCTTTGTTTTCCTCTGACCACCTAATCGTAGCACTTCTAACTCGCGGAGTCTTTCCTTCTCCTTTTCTTGTCTTTCTCGTTCTTCTCTTTCCCTCTCTCTTCTATCTTCTCTTCTCTTTCTCTTCTCTTTCTCGCTCCAATTCCAACCGTTTCATTTCCATTTCCTTCTCTTTTTCTTGTCTTTCTTGCTCTAATGCCAAACGTTTCATTTCCATTTCCTTCTCTTTCATTTCCCGTTCTATTTCTAATTTCTTCCACTCTATCTCACGATTTATTTCTAAGGTACGCATTTTGACAGTTAGAAAACTTATATTCAGTTCCCACGCCTCACTCTCACCGTCACTGCCCTTGTCTTCCTTTTCAGTGGAAGCCACCAAACTTTCCTTTGTACTCTGTGCCTCGCTTTCCTGCTTCTCCCTGGCCTTTAAGAGCTTAAGAACCTTCGATAAAGATTTCAACACGGGAATCACTCGCACGTACTTTGATCCCTAAATAGGCACTTACTAGCACAAGTTCCGGCCTTCCCAAATACTTCAACCTAAGAAGACAGTCCTCCTTGTTCATAAAGTCCAGAACATCGTTTAGATTCTCAATGGTTTCTTTCTCTGCCATTTTGTCACCAGGTTGTGCACAAGTACGCAACACACTGCTTACTTAGCACTAGACACATAATAACTGAGCACCGCACTCGCCAATACTGCAATTAATCACACTGAGCACCGCACAGGACACGAAACGTCCTGACAAATAACGAACTGGGGAATTATTCACAGGGGGTTGCACTACATCACCACCCCTGTCAAACGTACTTGACAAAAGGTCGGATCCCGCTGGGGATGCCAATTATGTTATGGCCACAATGGGTCGCAACCGGGTTCTTTGCTGGAGGAACCAAAGTTCTTGTTTCCGACCCCAGTCAGTAGTGGCTTTCAAGGAGTGAGCTTGGTAATGCAAGTAAAACACAATGGGGGAGTTGCATTGAATACGACACTTCATCAATTATCAATATATTCACATATAATCACTTTCCCATCATCTTAAATATAATCCTAAAGGAAGTATTACTACACTGATATATACACAAGTGTCGCTCTCATAGGACACTAAGCGCTCCTCGATGCTCATGCGGTGCAGTCTTGTCAAACTCCGTGTTTCCCCAACACACAGTACCGTCCTCAACCAGTACTGGGAAACACCAACGAGTCTACCCTAGCCACGGGCCAGCCTATATACAGTCTCACTAGGTGCTTCCTCGTGAAAGCCCACAATCACTCTCCAGCCTGGTGCTTACAGGGAACATCAGCCTTGCGCTGCTGGGCCTCTTCACGAACAAAATACAAGGGTAGCGAACGACTGGCAGGAGCTTCTTGCAACTAGCTAGTTACACTCCTCTATAGCACCTTACTGTCTGTCGTCTCTTCCTCTAGCCAGTCCCGGGATATGCCGAATTCTGTCACTGCCACTTCACAGGCAGACAGCAGACACAACACAGTTCCTTTTCGGCGGCGGCTCACTGCTTCCGTAAAGCAGAATGGAGTAGAGATATATTGGCTACAGAGGGTAGACTGACTGTCGTACCACAGCAGCCCTACGTCGCCTCTGTTGGAACAGACACGTCATCAGTAATCTGGTCAGTACTTGGGTCACTAGGAAATACCACTTAAGGACTTTGACACAAACATACAACTCCTCCTACAATAGATGGCAACTCCTCCTACATATTCTAGGCGCCACCTCACCAGTGGTCAGCAACAGCTACCTCTCGAGCTGACCAGGACAGGAATCTAGCGCCTCTTGTTGGTATCATCCTGCCACCACCAGATGGCGCCATCCATTTTGTTGGGGTTTTGGGAGTGGACCCACAGATGGCATTGACGTCGCTGCTCCATGCTCCGACGATGGAGTCGGGTTCGTAACACACCCCAGCAACACCACCACCACCAACACCACCACCACCAACACCATCACAACCAACACTACCCCAGGAACACCACCACAAGCAACACCACCACCACCAACACCACCACCAACAACACCACCCCAGCAACACAACACCAGGAACACCACCACTAGCAACAACATCACCACCAACACCACCACCACCAGCAACACCACCACCACAAGCAACACCACCACCCCAGCAACACCACCACCACAAGCAACACCACCACGAGCAGCACCACCACCACAAACAACACTATCCAAGCAACACCTCCACCAGCAAACACCACACCAACAACACCACCACCACCACCACAAGCAACACCACCACCAACACCACCACCACCACATCAACAACAACACCACCCTAGCAGCACCAACACTAAAAACACCACCACCAACACCACAACCACTACCACCGACATCACCAACAACACCACCACCAGCAACACCACCACATAATACCACCACCACCAACACCACCACCACCAACACCACCACCACCACTACCAACACCACCACAACCAACACCACCCCAGCAACACCACCACAAGCAACACCACCACCAACACCACCCTCAACAACACCACCACAACCACCACCAGCAAACCACTCCAGCCCACACCACCAACAACACTACCACCAACACACCACCACCAACAACAACACCACCACCAACAACTCCACCACCAACAACGCCTCCACTAACAACACCATCACCACCACCACCCACCCACCACCAGCAAAACCACCGACAACACCACCTCCAGCAACACCACCACCAACACCACCACCAACACCACCACCACCAACACCATCACAAACAACCACCACCACAAGCAACACCACCGACAACACCACCTCCAGCAACATCACCACCAGTAACACCACCACCAGCAACACTACCCCACTAACACCACCACCACCAACACCACCACCAACAACACACCCCAGCAGCACCACACGCCAGCAACACCCACCACTAGCAACACCACCAGCAACACCATCACCACCATCACCACCAACACCACCAACACCACCAACACCACCCCAGAAACACCACCACCACCAGGAACACCACCACTAGCAACACCACCACCACAAACAACACTACCCAAGCAACACCACCACAAGCAACACCACCAGCAACAACACTACCAGCCAGGTATCAACACCACCACCAACAACACAACCCCAGCAATACCACGAGCAACAACACCAGCAACACCAGGCTACTACACCAGGCAATTAATCTACGCTACTACACCATGCCACTACACCAGGCTACTACACAACACCACAACGCCAGGCCACTACACCAGGCTACTACACCAGGCCACTACACCATGCTATTACAGCATGCTAATACACAATACGACTACACTATTCCACTACATCAGGTCACTACACCAGACTACTAAACCAGGCCACTACACCATGCTACTACACCACGCTACTACACCAGGCTACTACACCAGGCCACTACACAAGGCTGCTACTCAATGCTACTACACCTCACTACTACACCACGCCACTACACCACGCTATTACACCACGCTACTACACCATGCCACTACACCAGGCCACTACACCAGGCTAATTCACCACGCTACTACATTAGGCCACTACACCAGGCCTGGTGTAGTGGTAACACCACACTACTACACCAGGCCACTACACCAGGCTACTACACCATGATACTACACCAGGCAACTACACCACATCACTACACCCAGGCTAGAACACCACACTAATACACCAAGCTACTACACAACACTACTACACCACGCTACTACACCACACTACTACACCACACTATGACACTACACCAGGCTACTACACCACACTACTACACCAGGCTGCTATACCACGCCACTGCACCACTCCACTACATCAGGCTACTACACCACGCTACTACACTAGGCCACTACACGACACTACTACACCAGGCTATTACACCAGGCCACTACACCAGGCAACTACACCACGTCTTTATGTAACACCGTAAAGGTGTTTGGGTTAGTTATAGTTAATATATAGGTATAGTTCAGTGAGTCATAGTCAAGGGATTTGGAGATGCGCAGCTTGTCCGGCCTGGATCTCACCTCTAAGTGTTAATGACCACCCAGTTGACCTGTCGTCAGATCATGCGAATCTCACCTGGCTCCCGCTAATCTTATAATCGTAGCCTGGTAGCCTTCAAACATGCCGACGTTTAAGGAGTGGCTTGGTAGAGTGCCTGAGGCTATCTACTGTGGGCGGAGTTAACTACTGGGTCTCCCAATATATACTCAGGGAGCTATCGATTAGAGGAGCAGAAGCAGAGAACAAAGACAGAACAGCCAGCGGAGCAGAATAAGGACAGCCTAGCCAGAGGCTGTCAGCCGGCGAGGCGGGACAGTCTCTGTCAACTACAGACCCCCCCCCCCCCGCCCTCTCTCTATCCAACGGAGACTCAGACACTTGGTGAGTTGAACATTAAGGTGACTTAGCCATGTTTACAAGTGTTGGGTGACGATCCGGGGCAGTCAGTTGTAGGGTTCTCGAATTCTTGGATGATGACTCACTTTGAAAATAAATCTTTGACATTAAATTGGAGTGCTTAAATTATGATACTTACCATATGAAATATAGTTGAATTTATACTTTTTACTGGTCTTTAACTTTGTTCCCTAGAGTTTTGAATGAGTACATGATACAGAGGGAGCATACCTCTTGATAACATCTTTGAGTATATTATGTTGACACAGACAAGTTCCATTCCTTGTCTTGTATGTAAATGATCTAGAATGGATGGTGGCAGCAATTTTCTTCTTCTACTTTCTATTTCTCTCTTCTTCTAATGTCTACTCCCTTCTACTATCTACTCTTCTATTTCTACTATCTACTCTCCTACCTCTACCTACCCATCCTTCTACCTCTTCTACTTATCCTACTCATTTATCCTACTTACAAATTATTCCATTTCCATTCCCCCCCCCCCATTACAATGATGGCAGCGGTGTTGAACAATGTTTAATGTAGCAGGTGTTAATTTAACATTGTTCAGTCCCACGTGTCCTTTTGCCGCTCAGGCGCTATCAGGGAGATATTGACAGGTGGTTAATATTCACTAGTTAGCGAGTTTTTTTCAGGTTAGGAGATAGTGATTCTCTGGTTTTTTGTTCTAGGGATTTTGTGAGCTTGGTGAAGTTCAGAGAATGTTCACCAGAACTTGCGTGGGTAGTGTTTTATGTTAGTGATAATATTTGGCGATTTGGGAACTTTAGCGGTTGGTGGTGGTGCAGGTCAGCTGAGTGTGACAGTTGACCCACATGTCCCAGGGGGACACCCAGCCTCCGCTGGTCTCCAGGTCAGATGGGGAGTGGCAGGTGTATTTCTTAAGTAGTTTTAAGTGGTGGTTCTGCTCGGATTATTGCGATCAACTGTTTTTACTCCATTTGAACGCAATAACCCGAGGTGTACTGGTATTGTACAGCATACTAGGGGGAGGCTTAGTATGTCAGTAGACTCACGTCTAGGGACGCCTGGCGTTTGAAGTCTGGTCACAGGATTTGGCAAAAGTTTGAGTTGTGGACCCGCGGAGAAGCGAGGGAAACACTCGAGTCACGTAGGTGGCTGTAGGATAAGGGTGGGAGTAACGGTTAATTAAGTACTTAAGATTAAGAACGGTACAGTTAAGCTAGGCTAGTGTTTGGTCTCTATTAGTATTGATAGTTATGGTAGACATTGTTTTTAGTGACAAGTTTTAGTAGTGACGATCTTATTCTCTCTTCTCTGACTTTACTCTGTTACTGTTTATGTTCCACCAGGTCAAAATCATTGTGTTAATTGGATTATTATTAAAATTTAAGTGTAGTCGTTGCCAGGAGGAGAACGGTATGACTGGACTGTGGGAACCCTATACAAACTACAGGGTCACACAACACTTTGTGGAACACGGTATTGTCGCCTTTATGTTCATTTCCCAGGTTCAAGCCGGAAGAGAGGTGCGCAGAGGGAGACGGCTGCTTTGTACCGCACACAGGGGCGTTTATCACCACGGCGACCAGCCCCTTACCTGGATGTCATGGGTCCACCACCACCACCATCACCCCAGGGGACCCCCAAGATGCAGCCCTCTCGGTCGGTTCAAATGGTCTACCCAGTGGACCCCAGAACGGACGGCCCCCCAGTGGACCCCAGAACGGACGGACCCCCAGTGGACCCCAGGTCGTTCTGCAGACGACCCCAGACGACCCAGTAAAGATGGAAGAGGAGCAACAACGACTCCAGTCTGTCCCACCAACATTGGTCTACCCAGGATGGACCCCAGGACGGACAGACCCCAATGGACCCCAGGCCGCTTGTCAAAGCCCTATGGAAGAAAGAAGAGAGAAGAATGAAGAGAGAAGAAAGAAGAGAGAAGAAAGAAGAGAAGAAGATAAGACCAAGCTGAGTGAGACACGATGCCTAGTGTCCCTTGCTGGTGTCAGCATCATTGCATGGAGCATAATTGCAAGACAGGATCGTTTGCCTTAACTGGCCGCCCCTCCTGCAAGCATGTTGCTCTGTTGAGGGATTCCTCCTGTGTCGTGCAGACTTGATGTGGCTGTCAGAAGTGGCTCTCTGAAGGAGGCGTGCTGGAGCAACTGGGAGGGATGAAGTAGAATGGGATTTCTACAGTGCCAACTATATGGAGGTCTCGAAACTTGTAGTCCCTAAAGCTGTGAAGAACCCCAATATACGTCTCTCATGGTGACTGACGTAGGGCCAATTACAAATCAGCTGGGACAACCGAATTCCACGGTCCTGTGCGCAGTGCAAGAAGTAACGGCTTCCTGGTTGGCCAAGAGTTGTTGTGCGTTACCAACGGAGAAGCGACGGATGCAGTTGTGTTGAGGAAATGTGGTACAGGACTATCTACAAGACTAAGCAGCGATGTCGCCCAGCCAGAGACGATGGACGTCTGTCTACATATTTCATTTTTTAGAGTAGGATGATGTATATGTGTTTAGCAAGGATGTATTTTTTTCTTTTTCGTTAATAAAGTTGTCGCACACAGCTAGCTTGCTTTAGCAGTGTTGCAAAAACTTTATTTTCGAGGAGAAGGGGAGATGTAACACCGTAAAGGTGTTTGGGTTAGTTATAGTTAATATATAGGTATAGTTCAGTGAGTCATAGTCAAGGGATTTGGAGATGCGCAGCTTGTCCGGCCTGGATCTCACCTCTAAGTGTTACTGACCACCCAGTTGACCTGTCGTCAGATCATGCGAATATCACCTGCCTCCCGCTAATCTTATAATCGTAGCCTTGTAGCCTTCAAACATGCCGACGTTTAAGGAGTGGCTTGGTAGAGTGCCTGAGGCTATCTACTGTGGGCGGAGTTAACTACTGGGTCTCCCAATATATACTCGGGTAGCTATCGAGTAGAGGAGCAGAAGCAGAGAAAAAAGACAGAACAGCCAGCGGAGCAGAACTAAGGACAGCCTAGCCAGAGGCTGTCAGCCGGCGAGGCGGGACAGTCTCTGTCAACTACAGACCCCCCACCACTCTCTCTATCCAACGGAGACTCAGACACTTGGTGAGTTGAACATTAAGGTGACTTAGTCGTGTTTACAAGTGTTGGGTGACGATCCGGGGCAGTCAGTTGTAGGGTTCTCGAATTCTTGGATGATGACTCACTTTGAAAATAAATCTTTGACATTAAATTGGAGTGCTTAAATTATGATACTGACCATATGAAATATAGTTGAATTTATACTTTTTACTGGTCTTTAACTTTGTTCCCTAGAGTTTTGAATGAGTACATGATACAGAGGGAGCATACCTCTTGATAACGTCTTTGAGTATATTATGTTGACACAGACAAGTTCCATTCCTTGTCTTGTATGTAAATGATCTAGAATGGATGGTGGCAGCATTTCTTCCTGTACTAGCAATTTTCTATTTCTCACTTCTTTTCTAATTTCCAGCAAACTTCCTCTTCTACTATCTACTCTTCTACTCTACGATCTACTCCTACTGCTACTATCTACCCTTCTACCTCTTCTACTTCTCCTACTCACTTACTCACTTCCTACTTTTTTATTATTCCATTTCCTTACCCCGTTACAACTACACCCAGGCCAGTACACCACACTAATACACCAGGCTACTACACAACGCTACTACACCACGCTACTACACCATACTACTACACCACATTACTACACCACACTATGCCACTACACCACTCAAGTACACCAGGCTACTACACCACACTACTATACCTGGCTGCTACACCACGCCACTGCACCAGTCCACTACATCAGGCTACTACACCACGCTACTACACTAGGCCACTACACGACACTACTACACCAGGCTATTACACCAGGCCACTACATCAGGCCACTACACCACGTTACTACACCACGTTACTACACCACGCAATTACACCGGGCTGCTACACCACGCTACTGCACCAGGCCACTACACTTTACTACTACACCAGGCCACTACACGACACTACTACACCAGGCTATTACACCAGATCACTACATCAGGCCACTACACAACGCTACTACACCAGGCTATTACACCAGGCTGCTACACCATGTTACTACACTAGGCCACTACACCACACTCCTACACCAGGCTACTACACCAGGTCACTACACTAGGCCACTACACCACACTACTACACCAGGCTACTACACCAGGCCACTACACCAGGCTGCTTCACCACGCTACTACACCACGCTATTACTCTTGTCTGCTACACCATGCTACTACACCAGTCTATTACTCCAGGCTGCTACACCACGCCAATACACCATGCTACTACACCACACCACTACACCACGCTACTACACCACGCCACTACACCAGGCTACAACACAACGCCACTACACCATGCCACTACACCAAGCTGCTACACTACGCCACTACACCAGGCCAATGCACCAGGCTGTTACAACACGCTACTACACCTCGCTACTACACCACACTAAAACACCAGGCTGCTACAACACGCTACTACAAATGAAAAATGAATAAAAATGATGAACCAACCTTTATTATGATACTTTTTATTTTACTATATGTAGAAATATATTTTTATATTTTTACATTTCTTCTTTTATTCATATTTTAAATTTAAACACTTTATTAAAGGTGTCACTAAGTTTCAAATTTGGGTACAAAAGGTGTCACAAAGTTTCATATCAGGGAACAAAACATGTCGCAAAGTTTCAAATTAGTGTTATGTATGTAGGTTTTGGTTATAAGTTTTGGAAGCCTATTTAAAACCACACAAAATAACGCATCTAATGCGTGAAAACAAACGTTTCCACTCCTTTTTAACATTTTCCAGGAATGTTGTGGAAACTTAAAATCGTTTCCTGGGAAAAGATGATGGTAGCCGAGGCTATTTGACCATCATCCCGACAACACTCTGATGGTAATCTTTGGCATAGTTTTTTATCAAATCACCTTATTTTTTGGGGCCACGTGAGCAACACAAATGCGAACAAGCCTGAATGGTCTCCAGGCATATGCAACTGAAAACTCCACACCCCAGAAGTGACTCGAACCCATACTGCCAGGAGCACTATGCAACTGGTGAACAGGAGACCTTACCCACTCGACCATTACGACCATACAAAAGATGATGGAAGCCGAGGCTATTTGCCTATCATCTCAATGGCATTCTGATAGTACTTTGTCCTGTTACAAATTACAATGCTTTTTGCTCGTATGCATACTAAGGCCATAATGTGTCAGAAAATAAAATGAAATCAGCTCACGAAATTGACGTACTACACGTTTTCTGTTTCACGTCATCTGGCTTACTGGCTTAGATTAAGAGAGGACACATTATATTAACGGTTTTCATGAGGTTTTGAAACCTTAGGAGACTTTCGTGCCCTCTTAACCTACCAGAGGACCCAAAACGTGTTGCTTTGGGTTTACTTTATTTGGAAAAATAATTTTCATTTTGTTTAAAATTAAAATATGGCCATTTTTGGTCATAGTGCATACGAGGGGAAAGCGACGTAATTTGTAAGAGGACGGGTTGCTTGGCTAGGCTAGGGAGGCAACACACACCAATACTACTACATATTTGTGCTACCAAACCCAAGGAACAGTGAGTTATTCTATTTCCTAATTTTTCTGTAATCTACATTTTTAAAATTTAAGATAATAATCAAATCAAAAATGTTAAATGCTTGTTTTAAATATATTTTTACTGTATATTTCAAAATTCTTATGGTGCTATTTGCTACCACTAAATATAAGCAAATTTTAATTGTTCTGAATCATCCCGTTTTTTTTACTTGTTTTGCTTAACTTAGTTCAAGTTGTATTTCGTTGTATTTGGTCTACGGAGATTTGAAGCCAAAACCGCCTTTTCAGGACCCCATCGACCACAAAATGCAATGAACTTTGTTTTAATTTTATTGTAATTACTCTATTAGCAATGTCATAAAATACTAATTGCTGTTCATTTTTTGTATATTTTATATGTCCGTAATCTATCAGAGAAAACCAAAATAATTTCAGTGAAAAAACTGTAACATGAATAATAGTGTATACGTATTTCCACCCAATTTGACATAACTTTCCATAATAACAATTAGATTAATAATAATTAACATAATTTTTACTCAAGATTTGCAAAAAATATTAATAATATTTAAAAACAAAATTTAAAAGACATGTATAAAAAAGATATACAGACTTTGTGTGATATAATTTCAACATTATATATTAATAGAATTGTGTAACTATTATTTTTAAATGTTAGGGAGTTGCCAGCTACGAATATCGCATATAAACGTTGCCAAAAAGATTTTTTATTGAATTAACACATTTAATGGAGTAATAACAGCAAAACAATCTTTATTTCATTGCAGAACATATATCAAGGCATACTAGTGACTCATACATTAAAATAGTGTGATTTTTAAACAATTCGGTTGTAAACCCGCAGAACCGCTACACCGCCGAAGACGTAACATAAGAAATGGTATTATAATCATATTTTAAATTCCATATATAATCAATTAATAATTTTCGGCAGTTATCGAGGTTCTCCATAGGTAAATTCCTGTACTCTAACAAG
>WNGS01004543.1:108662-119224 GCA_020271785.1 Procambarus virginalis
AGGGTCTAATCAACCTGAGGTGGTACCCTCTATATAGTACTAAAAAGTCTAGGCTAGGCTAAATCTCTCTAGGCAGGGATTGGCTTGGCTAAGCTGGTCAAAGTTCGCTAGGGTAGGAAGGACTGTCATGTTTAAAAGCAAGGCAGGGTTAGGCTATCAAGACTAGGTAAGGGTATACTGGGATAGGCTTGGCTACGGTAGGCTAGAAAGAGGTAAAGTAGGATAAGCAGCTGTGCAAGCACTATGCACAGCTAGAATGAACTACTGCTAAGTGGTTTAAGCTGGGCTAGGTTAGGATAAGCTAGGCATGCAGGGCCCCGATTGACCAGTGGAGTCCTAATGGTCTAGCCTTCTAGCTAGTTTGCTGACCTAAGAGTGTAATGTCTAGCCCCTAACCTGAGAAATATACAAGAGTTGTTACATTCTTGTACAGCCACTAGTACGCGTAGCGTTTCGGGCAGGTCCCTGGAATACGATCCCCGCCGCGAAGAATCGCTTTTTCATCCAAGTACACATTTTACTGTTGCGTTAAACAGAGGCTACAGTTAAGGATTTGCGCCCAGTAAATTCCTCCCCGGCCAGGATACGAACCCATGACATAGCGCTCGCGTATGCCAGGCGAGTGTCCTACCACTACACCACCTGCTGCAATATTTTATAAAAGAAATTACTTATTATAATCATAACACTAAATACCTGGATAACACAGGTGGCCTGTTTTTTGTGTGATTTAGGGTGACGACGATCGTGGGATCAGATGCGACCCACAGGTGGCCTGCACCATGCATTCTAAGGCGTCCATCTCATAACAAAACAATCCGTGCATTCATACACAGAGACCCGTGGCTATTTGAATACTTGCAATTCATTTACTTAAAATAAAACAATTAGATTAAATAATTACCATAATTTTACTCAAGATTCACAAAAATTATTAATATTTAAAAAAAAAATAAGACACTCTAAAAACAGATATACAGACTTTGTGTGATATTTATTTCAACATTATATATTATAGAATGTTGTAACTATTATTTTTAAATGTTATGGAGTTGCCAGCTACGAATATCGCAATATAACGTTGCAAAAAGATTTTTTATTGAATTAACACATTACACATTTATGGAGTAATTAATACAAAACAATCTTTATTTTCATTGCAGAACATATATCAAAGCATACTAGTGACTCTACATTTAAAATAGTGTGATTTTTAAACAATTCGGTTGTAAACCCGCAGAACCGTCTACCCGTCGAAGACGTAACATAAGAAATGGTATATAATTCTTATTTTAAATTCCATATATAATCATTAATAATTTCCGGCAGCTATCGAGGTTCTCCATAGTAAATTTCTGTACTCTAACAGATGCTACTTGCTGTTTAGCTGTTTAAATTCTTGGAAATCGTAATGATCAGCGACATAAAATATAACAATGAAATAGTAGCTGGTAACTGTAGGTGAATGAAAAATTTAATTCCAAATTGATTAAATGTTTTCCTAAATATAACAGATCGACCTGAAGGAATTTATGAATTATGGACTAATTAAGCAATTTACTAATTAGGTAATTTTACTTGAAGAACAGATACCAGAGAATAGTTAGTGAGTACATTTATATTGGATAATGGGAGAAAGCCCCTGGTAGCCGCGAATTAAAAAATCACCTACATTAATTGATAACTAGGAAATAGTATCTGGAAACTTTATCTGAACGAAACACATCCAATTTGTTTTAGATGTTTTTTCTTAATATAAAGATCAACAGCAAGGAATCTTATTCATTATGGACAATTAACAAAAAAAACACATAATTTTCATTGAGGACCATATATAGAGCATACTTAGTCACTTATATTTAAAAGTATTGTGTATTTTGAACCATTGGGGTTGAAAACAACGGAACGGCCTACCCGAAACGTCGTAACATAAAATGTTGTATGTGTTTGCTAATTTATTATTTGATAAATGATTATTATTAATTTACGAAAACTATAGAGGTTTCCCATTAGTAAATTACTGTAGTCTGACTAAATGCTACTACAAAACATATAAATCCTGGGAAAGTCACAATGACCAGCAACATTAAAGCATAAAGGTTAAATAGTAACAGGCAACTGTCAGCGAACGAAAAATTCATTTCCAAATTTATTAGATGTTTCCCTAAATATAAAGATCGATAGGCTGGAATTTTCTGGATTATGGCCTTATTAAGGCAAATATATATATATTTTTACTCGAAGAACAAAAATCAGAGCATAGTCAGTGAGTTATAGAATAATAAGAGTGTGGTTATTTCATTGTATAACAAGAGATAGTCCATAGAAGTGATAATAGACGTAGTTTTAACACAAAATAACGTTCAAAACAGCCGTAGAGTCAAACGGCAAATGTTGACGTTCTTTTTAAGAGGACAGGTTGCTTTACCACCTGACACCTTTGAAAAGTGTTTCCTTGACCTGCTGTTGGGTACATCTGGGACCCAAATCTGACTGAGGAGTTTACTGCTCGACCAGATCCTGTCTATTTGATTGAATTTTATTTGTAAAAGTTACTTTATGCATCAACTCATATTCATCTGCTAATTTAGCCAACTCATAGATATCTCTGGGTAATTTCTCTGCCAAATACAAAGCCACATTAGAAGGTATGCAAGATAAAAATTCTTCTACTAGGAGTAAATTTTTAAGAGAGTCCAGATCCCTAATTTTTTCTGCATCTAACCATTTATTAAACATGTGATATTTCTCTTGTGCAAATTCTACCAAGGTTTGACTTGGGTCTTGTCTCAGTTGTCTAAACTTTTGCCTATAAGCCTCAGGAACAAGTTGATAAGCAGTAAGGATGGCTGCTTTTACCTTCTCATAGTCGAAACTGTTACTCAAAGGCATAGCTGCAAATATCTTATGTGCCTTTCCCACCAACTGACCTTGAAGAAGAGATACCCATTGTGTTTCAGGTCATTCCATACTCCGTGCTAACTTTTCAAATGAATGAAGAACTGGTCTGGGTCAGTCTCACAGAATAGAGGAAACTTGACATTTTTGTTAATCTTTAACTGCCCAGGTGTTCCTAAATCGTCAACACCGGTATTTTCTGATCTAATTCCCAAATCTGCTAGCCTAATCTGTAACTCTTATTTTTTTCTGAGCTAGCTCCACTTCTAACTTCTTCATAGCTAGTTCTTGCTCTGCCTCTATCCTCTTCTGAGCTTGCTCTGCCTTTAGCCTCTCCTGAGCTTGCTCTGCCTCAAACTGCAACTTCTTTAGTTCCAATTCTGCCTGCCACTGCAACTGAGTCTCTACCTTTCCTGTAGTTACAACATTTGCACCACTGGTGGACGGGGACTGCTCTAATATTTCCTGTGAGAGAATTTGCTCATCTACCCAGTGTATCATTATTTCTCTTAGCAGTTCGGTCTTCACCATTCCCATATGCAATAATAGTCCATAGTGCTTGCCAACAGCCACTAGGAGAGACTTTTTTGCCGCTTTCAAACCCTCAACACTAGGATTGTCGACAATTTGTTGTGCTACCAAATCCATTTTTAGTGTGCTAAGATACAGCAGACTCCAACACAAATTTATAATTCTGCACCACCTTTCTCTTTTTAGGCTGAGGATTTGTTTGGAAAACTGATAAGGACAGTGCTTAGTTTACTTGACTGCCCTGTCAACTTGTAAATTTTTTGCTCTCGAGAACACACACAAAAATTTCTTAAAACACTTTTCATAAAGATTAATAAAATGTACATAAATATGTAATAAAGTACATATTCATATTATACCAATATTAAAAATATTCTAAATTTCTACACAAGTTAAAGTGCATAAATAAGCTACACAATTTATGTCAGGTTACACCTACAGGCTATCCACTTTTATTAGGCTTTCGATCAGGCTGCTCAATAAGTGAGGTGCTCTCGGACAGGCTACCCAATTGGTGTTACGGCCTGTGTCTTACTGATGTTACCAGTAGTGATACGATTTTGTTGTCATAGAGAGCTATCGAGAATTTGGTGGTGGTGGTCCTTAAAATGTTGTCTAGGGAGTATAAGGAGTAAGGAAAACAGCCTAGTAAACAAGTCCCAAATTGATACGTATAAGTCACATAGGAATACATTCAACAAGGCGTTTTCCTCACAACATAAGATCACTATGTATTATAACCTCAAGTGGCTCTGACCACCCCACGGCCACCGCTATCATCCGATGACACATATATTTTAGCCTCTAGGAAACCTGGACTCATATAAAACCTCTCCAACTTTTGTAATATTACTCTACCCAATCTTGCAACCCTGGTTATATACAAGGATAGGCTTATCTGACTGTACGGCCGGAGAAAACCCCTCAAATAGCAGGAACGGTCGGCAGCGATACACCTCCCCCTCCAGTCAAGATGGCGTCCACCTCTCTTGCATCATCGCCCCTTAATACTCAATTCTTTATATATGCACTCAAACTCATTATGGATTTTATTTACCATATTCCCCATGCATACTTTTTGATAGAGTCCATTTTTCCCTTACATAGTTAGGCTATTCCAGTTCACATTATTTCTGATGATCTCCAGCTGAGAAGGCACTACTTTTCTGAGCGGAGTATTAATGGTGACTCGCGGCCTCTCTGATCTCAGCTGGGGATTTATACTAATAAACACTCTCCACTGAGTCCACCAACATTTTACAACCGAACCAACCTCCACAGGAGGTAAGGTTCATAACAATGTCAACCTCAGCCACAGATGGCAGCACCTTAGACTTCATTATTTTCTTACATATTTTCAATATTTTCAACTAACATAAACATTCAAATAACTCTTTCATTTTTTATTCAATTTACATGAAACGTACATTTTCTATGTACAGTTTATGTCTCTAAAATCCCGAGTAAGCGTTTTTTCTTAAGTTTATTTATTGATTTTATAATTGCAATAAACATGACACATTTGCATAATTTTTTAAGGGAAAATTTGAATATTTGTATTAGGAAAACTAAAGATGTTTTGGAAACTCCCCAACTCCGGATCCTTTATTTTATGCTAATGTGTCAGAAAAGTGTCATAGAAGGATTATATCTGAAAGGTGTGTTTGTTTATTTACACTTGAAAATGTGTAAAATTCGTTGAAAAAAAATATAAAAATCCCCTTTCTATTTACTCTGCAGTACTGAAACTTGGAACAATTGCAGCCCTTTCTATATACAACTAGTCAGAAAATATTGGCTGACATTGAACAACTTTTATGAAACCATCCCATGCCCCTTTTTTACCTAACATTGTCAACCCCTTGCTTTCCTTGTATAAAGCTTGTGTGATCCTCTATCAACTTGGTTGATGAAGGATATCCTCAGTGATCATCATTTTTATCTGACGATGATAACACAATGTTGCTCTCTACTCAAGTCATTATGGTTAGATAACAAACTAGTGTGAAGCAGGATGTCGTATATTACAATAATATTAGTTGGCAAAGATAACATTTTTGTTCGTGCAAAAGTTAGCACTGTAAAAAACCGAGTAGTGGTGTATAGGGCATCTATAAAGGTTATCATTGTTAACTGAGGATGGCAACAATGTATCTCTTTCCTCCACCAAGTATCGTCAAATAGCAACTTTAAGATTCCAAAAATAGCTACTTAAGTTAAATGATGGCAACAATGTTTCTTTCCACAGGCTAGTATTACCAACATTTTATTGCTGAGCCTTTATGGTGAAATACACTTATAAAGGTCATTTTAGAAGGCTGGAGCTATCGGTTCACCCAAATAAGTCCATATCTTGTGGGGTTCTGAATACCTTAATTCGGAGAGAGCCCTGCTGGATATATGGAATGATTAAAGAAACAATGTCACAGAGATGGATTACTGGCAGACATTTTTAGTCAAGGTAAAGTCAGACCAAGGCAATTTCAGCTGTGCATTTGAAATGATTTTGAAGCAGGATAACTCGAGAGTGTATTGATGTTAAATACTGAATGTAAGCAAATATATTCAATATCATGGGATGACTAGTTTATATTAGTTCTATGACAAATTACCTCCTCACATTCAGTCTCCGTGGTGTAGTGGTAAGACACTCGCCTGGCGTTCCGCGAGCGCTATGTCATGGGTTCGTATCCTGGCCGGAGAGGATTTACTGGGCGCAATTCCTTAACTGTAGCCTCTATTTAACGAAACAGTAAAATGTGTACTTGGATGAAAAAACGATTCTTCGCGGCAGGGGATCGTATTCCAGGGACCTGCCCGAAACGCTACGCGTACTAGTGGTAATGTATACAACTAATGTTTACACTAGAATGTAACAACTCTTGTATATATCTTAAACAAACAAAACAAACAATTTGTGAAATACATATTATCTTTACAAAATATCATCTTTCAATTTTTTAGATAACTGCCACTCAATTTATGCCTAAAATAAAATGTCGTATTTAGATTGCTATACATCTGTTTAGTCTTGCCAGCATTGAAAAGATTTGTGTAAGTTGACCAGTTAAGTTCCTGATTCTGGTAATGACAATATCTAACAGTCTCGTTTGTGTAGTGGTAATACGCTTGCCTGGCGTTTCGCGAGCACTTTGTCCTGGGTTCATATTTTGGCCAGGTAGGATTTACTGGGCATCAATCAATAAGTGTAGCCTCTGTTTACCCAACAGTATAATGGGTACCTGTTTATGTTAAACAATTTGGCGGGGGTCGTATTCAGGGTCACATAGGATTATGTACTTGCCCGAAACGCTACACATGCTAGTGGCTGTACAAGAATGTAAGAGCTCTTGTATATATTAAAAAAATCTCTTATTGTTTTCTCTTACACAACTAATGTACAATACTTTTTATGTAAACTTTTCATATTATATATTTACTATCATTTTCAAACAAAGTTTTGAATTTACCTAATGATACCACCACTGGCTTTCTCGTTACAAGTAATAAGTTATCAAATATAACCGGTGGGATGTCGGATATCTTTAATGGTGATCTATTCTGAACATTTTTTAACATGATCTTCCTCTATTAAATTTACAATTGAAAATCAATTTGCATAATATTTAGAGTTTGTATTTCACTTCAGTAGTAAAAAAGTTGTTCATCAAGGACGGCTTTTTTCAACACTACAGAAACCTTTAGTATCATGATGGTTTATGCATAATAACAATTATGGTATCTGTTGAAAGGCTTGACAGCCCTTCACATGGCAGCCGCAGGTGGTCACAACAACATTGTGAAGGTCCTCCTCGACGCTGGAGCAAACATCAACGCTAGAGATAATTCACGTAAGAGTCACACTTATGCATCCCAACACTCAAGTACTCATAGCACTCAAGTAACACAACACACCACACTTATGGTGTAACAAAATAGAATAATATTATTTTATAATTCAATGCATTGCACTAAGGGTGTCTAAGTTCCCCAGCCTGCCTATGAAACAATTAAATGTTCAACATTTATAAAGACATTATTCACAGGAAATATGGTCTCAAAATAATAATCATACTCTAGAGCAACATATTACATATATTATATTTTGCTACATAATTCACTATGTATATGAGGAAGCAATTACTTAATTGTTCAGGTGTTACACACGTTACCGAACACGTAGAGTGCCACACAACATTTATGGTATCAATCAATAATCCACACGTATGACACATCACACTACATCACGTTTGAAAATATAATACACAATTTAAGGTGTTACACAATTCATATAGTGTCATAAAACACACTTCACATATAACATCAAACAATGCAATACCCTTTGTGTCATATTTTACAACACCCGTGGTGACAAACTAACATTATTGACAACAAATGTGGTGTGTGTGTGTCAACACACCATGCTTATACGGGTGCAAAATAAAGAAAAAACAAAGGTACCACGTGTAAGTCATATTGAAGCATATTCATTGTGACACAGTGTACAATGTATATGATTTTACCCCCACTCTACACTTATGACAACACCAAACAACCATGTAGATGATGACTTACAATTGGTCAACGGCACATCTAGAATTATGTTTGAAGATAAATAAATCAATACTTCCCCTTTTTTAGAGCACCAATTTGATAATTATATAAATAAAAATGGAAATGTTCATTTGTTCGAAATCGCTGATCTCCAATAGTTCTTCACCTATTTTTTTAAATTTTCACACACCGTTCCATTTGCATCCGAGCGGGTTTTTATATACATACTATACAGATGTCACGCCTGTGACGGAAAAAACAGGCTTTTTTGTAAAACTGTGTTTTTCATGTGAGAGAAATCTTCGAAACCTCTTTACCGATTGCTTTGAAATTTTGACACAAAGTTCCATTCGAATAGGCGAGTGTTTTTATATACTACTATATACATGCCTCACCTGTGACAGGGGAAAAAAACATGCTTTTTTGAAAAACAACGTCATCTGTTGGACGAAAGAGCAACACTCGCTGTAATCAACGAAAGTTCTTCACTGTTTGCTTTGAAATTTTGACACAACATTCCATTCGAAAAGGCCCCTTTTTATATTCATACTATAAAGATGCCACACCTGTGACAGGTAAAAGCAGAGCATTTTTTTAAACAGCGCCATCTGTTGCACGTAAGAACAACATACGCATTACTAAATAAGTTATGATTCCATTTCAATGTTTCCTAATGCATTGATAAATTGAATTTTCATAGATTGCGATATATTTTCATTTTGATTTTATAATTTTATGTGACATTGCACTGGAATGTTACATAAAATTATAAGTATACATATAGTATAAGTATACATATAGATGCCACACCTGTGGCAGGTAAAACCATGCTCTTTTGAAAAACAACGCCATCTGTTACACATAGGAGCAACACACACTATTCTAAATTTATTACGATTCCATTTCAATGTTTCCGATTGCATTGATATATTGAATTTTCATAGATTTTATTTATTTTCATTTTGATTTAATTATTTTGTTTGACATTGCGTTTAAATTGAGCGGTGTGTTTTTACCATACCATTCATTTCGTGAGTGTAGTTTTTTATTTTTTTTCATTTCGTTTTTTCAACTGTTCTTCCTATTTTTCAGTGATGGGAACATTAGATCTTTTGATGTTCCCAATTTCCTGATGGGAACATGAGATCATTAGGCAATGCATAGGAGGAGGGAGTTTGGAGTGGTGGGAGGATGAGGGGAAGGGAGTGGGGGATGGTGGGGAGAAGGAGGAGACAGGGAAGGAGGTAATGGTGGGGAGGACGAAGGGACGCGGGAGTTGGGGATGGTGGGGAGGAGAGGACAAGGAAATGGTAGGGGAGGACAAGGGGACCAGGAGTGGGGGATGGTGGGGAGGTAAAGGAGACAGGGGGAGGGGGAATGGAAGGGAGGACGAAGGGACGGTGGAATTGGTAATGGTGGGGAGGACGAGGGGACGTAGAGTGGGAGGACAAGGGGATGGGGGAATGGGGAATGGTTGGGAGGACGAGGGAACGGGGGAGTGGGAATAGTTCTGAGTACGAAGAGACGGGGGAGGGGAAATGTTGGGGAGGACAGGGGAAGGTTGCTGTGTCTCAGGTGAGCCACAGCAATGTGTGGCCGGGTACAGCTAGTCTATATAAATAAAAATGTAAATGTTCGTTTGTTCAAATCGCTAATCTCCGAAAGTTCTTCACCGATTGCTTGGAAATTTTTTACACGTTTCATTTGCATCCGATCAGGTTTTTATATACATACTATATAGATGTCACATCAGTGAAGGGAAAAAACATGTTTTATTTTTTAACAGTGTTGTTCATGCGAGGAAAACTTTGAAACCACTTTACTGATAGCTATTAAATTTTGACAACGTTTCATTCGAATAGGCGCTTGTTTTTATATACCTACTATATACAGGCTTCACATTTGACAGGAAAAAATCATGCATTTTTTTTTTATAACAGTGTATCTGTTGGACGTAAGAGCAACACATGCTGTAATCTCTGAAAGATCTTTGTTGATTACTTTGAAATTTTGACACAACTTTCCATTCGAATACACATGTGTTTTTATGTACTTACTACATAGATACCACACCTGTGACAGGTAAAACCACACTTTTTTTTTAAATAGCACCATCTATTGCACTTATAGCAACACACGCTACACTAAATATGTTATGAATCCATTTCAATGTTTCTGAATGCACTGACATACTGAAATACAATAGATTTCGATTTATTTTCATTTTGATTGAATTATTTTGTGACACTGCATTGGAACTAAGCTGTGTTTATTTACCATACCATTCATTTCGTGACTATAGATTATATTTAATACATTTTTCCATTTAATTTGTTAACTGTTTTTCATATATTTCAGTGATGGGAACATCTGATCATTTGACGTTCTCAACTTTCTGGTGGGAATATCAGATCATTTGGGAACGCATCGGAAAAGGGAGTGGGGAAATCGTGGGAAAGACAGGGGATGGGAGTGTGAGATTGTGGGGAGGATGAGGACAGGGGACGAGGTAATAGTGGGGAGCACTAGGGGACGGGAGAGTTGGGGATGGTGAGGACGAGGGGATTGGGGAATGGAGA
>WNGS01004544.1:0-12905 GCA_020271785.1 Procambarus virginalis
TTCGCTATCACTTCCTTATGTCCGGTCGTGATGGTCAAGCGGATTAAGGCGTCCTGTAGATACCAGTTGCATTGCTCCTGGGAGTATGGGTTCGAGTCACTTCTGGGGTTGAGTTTTCAGTCGCATATAGTCCTGGGGACCATTCAGGCTTGTTTCATTTGTGTTCCTCACCGTGCCCCAAAGAATGAGGTGATTTGATAAAATGCTATGCCCAAGATTACCATCCGAGTGCCACGGGGAAGTGGTTCAAATAGCTTCGGGCTATCACTTCCTTATGTCCGGTCGTGATGGTCAAGCGGATTAAGGCGCCCTGTAGATACCAGTTGCATTGCTCCTGGGAGTATGGGTTCGAGTCACTTCTGGGTGTGAGTTTTTCAGTCGCATATAGTCCCTGGGGACCATTCAGGCTTGTTTGCATTTGTGTTCCTCACACGTGCCCCAAAGAATGAGGTGATTTGATAAAATGCTATGCCCAAGATTACCATCCGAGTGCCGCAGGGAATGGTTCAAATAGCTTCGGCTATCACTTCCTTATGTCCGGTCGTGATGGTCAAGCGGATTAAGGCGCCCTGTAGATACCAGTTGCATGCTCCTGGGAGTATGGGTTTTGAGTCACTTCTGGGGTGTGAGTTTTCAGTCGCATATAGTCCTGGGGACCATTCAGGCTTGTTTGCATTTGTGTTCCTCACGCGTACCCCAAAGAATGAGGTGATTTGATAAAATGCTATGCCCAAGATTACCATCCGAGTGCCGGCAGGAAGTGGTTCAAATAGCTTCGGCTATCACTTCCTTATGTCCGGTCGTGATGGTCAAGCGGATTAAGGCGTCCTGTAGATACCAGTTGCATTGCTCCTGGGAGTATGGGTTCGAGTCACTTCTGGGGTGTGAGTTTTCAGTCGCATATAGTCCTGGGGACCATTCAGGCTTGTTTGCATTTGTGTTCCTCACGCGTGCCCCAAAGAATGAGGTGATTTGATAAAATGCTATGCCCAAGATTACCATCCGAGTGCCGGCGGGGAAGTGGTTCAAATAGCTTCGGCTATCACTTCCTTATGTCCGGTCGTGATGGTCAAGCGGATTAAGGCGTCCTGTAGATACCAGTTGCATTGCTCCTGGGAGTATGGGTTCGAGTCACTTCTGGGGTGTGAGTTTTCAGTCGCATATAGTCCTGGGGACCATTCAGGCTTGTTTGCATTTGTGTTCCTCACGCGTACCCCAAAGAATGAGGTGATTTGATAAAATGCTATGCCCAAGATTACCATCCGAGTGCCAGCGGGGAAGTGGTTCAAATAGCTTCGGCTATCACTTCCTTATGTCCGGTCGTGATGGTCAAGCGGATTAAGGCGTCCTGTAGATACCAGTTGCATTGCTCCTGGGAGTATGGGTTCGAGTCACTTCTGGGGTGTGAGTTTTCAGTCGCATATAGTCCTGGGGACCATTCAGGCTTGTTTGCATTTGTGTTCCTCACGCGTGCCCCAAAGAATGAGGTGATTTGATAAAATGCTATGCCCAAGATTACCATCCGGTGCCGGCGGGGAAGTGGTTCAAATAGCTTCGGCTATCACTTCCTTATGTCCGGTCGTGATGGTCAAGCGGATTAAGGCGTCCTGTAGATACCAGTTGCATTGCTCCTGGGAGTATGGGTTCGAGTCACTTCTGGGGTGTGAGTTTTCAGTCGCATATAGTCCTGGGGACCATTCAGGCTTGTTTGCATTTGTGTTCCTCACGCGTACCCCAAAGAATGAGGTGATTTGATAAAATGCTATGCCCAAGATTACCATCCGAGTGCCGCAGGGAAGTGGTTCAAATAGCTTCGGCTATCACTTCCTTATGTCCGGTCGTGATGGTCAAGCGGATTAAGGCGTCCTGTAGATACCAGTTGCATTGCTCCTGGGAGTATGGGTTCGAGTCACTTCTGGGGTGTGAGTTTTCAGTCGCATATAGTCCTGGGGACCATTCAGGCTTGTTTGCATTTGTGTTCCTCACGCGTGCCCCAAAGAATGAGGTGATTTGATAAAATGCTATGCCCAAGATTACCATCCGAGTGCCGGCGGGGAAGTGGTTCAAATAGCTTCGGCTATCACTTCCTTATGTCCGGTCGTGATGGTCAAGCGGATTAAGGCGTCCTGTAGATACCAGTTGCATTGCTCCTGGGAGTATGGGTTCGAGTCACTTCTGGGGTGTGAGTTTTCAGTCGCATATAGTCCTGGGGACCATTCAGGCTTGTTTGCATTTGTGTTCCTCACGCGTGCCCCAAAGAATGAGGTGATTTGATAAAATGCTATGCCCAAGATTACCATCCGAGTGCCGGCGGGGAAGTGGTTCAAATAGCTTCGGCTATCACTTCCTTATGTCCGGTCGTGATGGTCAAGCGGATTAAGGCGTCCTGTAGATACCAGTTGCATTGCTCCTGGGAGTATGGGTTCGAGTCACTTCTGGGGTGTGAGTTTTCAGTCGCATATAGTCCTGGGGACCATTCAGGCTTGTTTGCATTTGTGTTCCTCACGCGTGCCCCAAAGAATGAGGTGATTTGATAAAATGCTATGCCCAAGATTACCATCCGAGTGCCGGCGGGGAAGTGGTTCAAATAGCTTCGGCTATCACTTCCTTATGTCCGGTCGTGATGGTCAAGCGGATTAAGGCGTCCTGTAGATACCAGTTGCATTGCTCCTGGGAGTATGGGTTCGAGTCACTTCTGGGGTGTGAGTTTTCAGTCGCATATAGTCCTGGGGACCATTCAGGCTTGTTTGCATTTGTGTTCCTCACGCGTGCCCCAAAGAATGAGGTGATTTGATAAAATGCTATGCCCAAGATTACCATCCGAGTGCCGGCGGGGAAGTGGTTCAAATAGCTTCGGCTATCACTTCCTTATGTCCGGTCGTGATGGTCAAGCGGATTAAGGCGTCCTGTAGATACCAGTTGCATTGCTCCTGGGAGTATGGGTTCGAGTCACTTCTGGGGTGTGAGTTTTCAGTCGCATATAGTCCTGGGGACCATTCAGGCTTGTTTGCATTTGTGTTCCTCACGCGTGCCCCAAAGAATGAGGTGATTTGATAAAATGCTATGCCCAAGATTACCATCCGAGTGCCGGCGGGGAAGTGGTTCAAATAGCTTCGGCTATCACTTCCTTATGTCCGGTCGTGATGGTCAAGCGGATTAAGGCGTCCTGTAGATACCAGTTGCATTGCTCCTGGGAGTATGGGTTCGAGTCACTTCTGGGGTGTGAGTTTTCAGTCGCATATAGTCCTGGGGACCATTCAGGCTTGTTTGCATTTGTGTTCCTCACGCGTGCCCCAAAGAATGAGGTGATTTGATAAAATGCTATGCCCAAGATTACCATCCGAGTGCCGGCGGGGAAGTGGTTCAAATAGCTTCGGCTATCACTTCCTTATGTCCGGTCGTGATGGTCAAGCGGATTAAGGCGTCCTGTAGATACCAGTTGCATTGCTCCTGGGAGTATGGGTTCGAGTCACTTCTGGGGTGTGAGTTTTCAGTCGCATATAGTCCTGGGGACCATTCAGGCTTGTTTGCATTTGTGTTCCTCACGCGTGCCCCAAAGAATGAGGTGATTTGATAAAATGCTATGCCCAAGATTACCATCCGAGTGCCGGCGGGGAAGTGGTTCAAATAGCTTCGGCTATCACTTCCTTATGTCCGGTCGTGATGGTCAAGCGGATTAAGGCGTCCTGTAGATACCAGTTGCATTGCTCCTGGGAGTATGGGTTCGAGTCACTTCTGGGGTGTGAGTTTTCAGTCGCATATAGTCCTGGGGACCATTCAGGCTTGTTTGCATTTGTGTTCCTCACGCGTGCCCCAAAGAATGAGGTGATTTGATAAAATGCTATGCCCAAGATTACCATCCGAGTGCCGGCGGGGAAGTGGTTCAAATAGCTTCGGCTATCACTTCCTTATGTCCGGTCGTGATGGTCAAGCGGATTAAGGCGTCCTGTAGATACCAGTTGCATTGCTCCTGGGAGTATGGGTTCGAGTCACTTCTGGGGTGTGAGTTTTCAGTCGCATATAGTCCTGGGGACCATTCAGGCTTGTTTGCATTTGTGTTCCTCACGCGTGCCCCAAAGAATGAGGTGATTTGATAAAATGCTATGCCCAAGATTACCATCCGAGTGCCGGCGGGGAAGTGGTTCAAATAGCTTCGGCTATCACTTCCTTATGTCCGGTCGTGATGGTCAAGCGGATTAAGGCGTCCTGTAGATACCAGTTGCATTGCTCCTGGGAGTATGGGTTCGAGTCACTTCTGGGGTGTGAGTTTTCAGTCGCATATAGTCCTGGGGACCATTCAGGCTTGTTTGCATTTGTGTTCCTCACGCGTGCCCCAAAGAATGAGGTGATTTGATAAAATGCTATGCCCAAGATTACCATCCGAGTGCCGGCGGGGAAGTGGTTCAAATAGCTTCGGCTATCACTTCCTTATGTCCGGTCGTGATGGTCAAGCGGATTAAGGCGTCCTGTAGATACCAGTTGCATTGCTCCTGGGAGTATGGGTTCGAGTCACTTCTGGGGTGTGAGTTTTCAGTCGCATATAGTCCTGGGGACCATTCAGGCTTGTTTGCATTTGTGTTCCTCACGCGTGCCCCAAAGAATGAGGTGATTTGATAAAATGCTATGCCCAAGATTACCATCCGAGTGCCGGCGGGGAAGTGGTTCAAATAGCTTCGGCTATCACTTCCTTATGTCCGGTCGTGATGGTCAAGCGGATTAAGGCGTCCTGTAGATACCAGTTGCATTGCTCCTGGGAGTATGGGTTCGAGTCACTTCTGGGGTGTGAGTTTTCAGTCGCATATAGTCCTGGGGACCATTCAGGCTTGTTTGCATTTGTGTTCCTCACGCGTGCCCCAAAGAATGAGGTGATTTGATAAAATGCTATGCCCAAGATTACCATCCGAGTGCCGGCGGGGAAGTGGTTCAAATAGCTTCGGCTATCACTTCCTTATGTCCGGTCGTGATGGTCAAGCGGATTAAGGCGTCCTGTAGATACCAGTTGCATTGCTCCTGGGAGTATGGGTTCGAGTCACTTCTGGGGTGTGAGTTTTCAGTCGCATATAGTCCTGGGGACCATTCAGGCTTGTTTGCATTTGTGTTCCTCACGCGTGCCCCAAAGAATGAGGTGATTTGATAAAATGCTATGCCCAAGATTACCATCCGAGTGCCGGCGGGGAAGTGGTTCAAATAGCTTCGGCTATCACTTCCTTATGTCCGGTCGTGATGGTCAAGCGGATTAAGGCGTCCTGTAGATACCAGTTGCATTGCTCCTGGGAGTATGGGTTCGAGTCACTTCTGGGGTGTGAGTTTTCAGTCGCATATAGTCCTGGGGACCATTCAGGCTTGTTTGCATTTGTGTTCCTCACGCGTGCCCCAAAGAATGAGGTGATTTGATAAAATGCTATGCCCAAGATTACCATCCGAGTGCCGCGGGGAAGTGGTTCAAATAGCTTCGGCTATCACTTCCTTATGTCCGGTCGTGATGGTCAAGCGGATTAAGGCGTCCTGTAGATACCAGTTGCATTGCTCCTGGGAGTATGGGTTCGAGTCACTTCTGGGGTGTGAGTTTTCAGTCGCATATAGTCCTGGGGACCATTCAGGCTTGTTTGCATTTGTGTTCCTCACGCGTGCCCCAAAGAATGAGGTGATTTGATAAAATGCTATGCCCAAGATTACCATCCGAGTGCCGGCGGGGAAGTGGTTCAAATAGCTTCGGCTATCACTTCCTTATGTCCGGTCGTGATGGTCAAGCGGATTAAGGCGTCCTGTAGATACCAGTTGCATTGCTCCTGGGAGTATGGGTTCGAGTCACTTCTGGGGTGTGAGTTTTCAGTCGCATATAGTCCTGGGGACCATTCAGGCTTGTTTGCATTTGTGTTCCTCACGCGTGCCCCAAAGAATGAGGTGATTTGATAAAATGCTATGCCCAAGATTACCATCCGAGTGCCGACGGGGAAGTGGTTCAAATAGCTTCGGCTATCACTTCCTTATGTCCGGTCGTGATGGTCAAGCGGATTAAGGCGTCCTGTAGATACCAGTTGCATTGCTCCTGGGAGTATGGGTTCGAGTAACTTCTGGGGTGTGAGTTTTCAGTCGCATATAGTCCTGGGGACCATTCAGGCTTGTTTGCATTTGTGTTCCTCACACGTGCCCCAAAGAATGAGGTGATTTGATAAAATGCTATGCCCAAGATTACCATCCGGGTGCCGGCGGGGAAGTGGTTCAAATAGCTTCGGCTATCACTTCCTTATGTCCGGTCGTGATGGTCAAGCGGATTAAGGCGTCCTGTAGATACCAGTTGCATTGCTCCTGGGAGTATGGGTTCGAGTCACTTCTGGGGTGTGAGTTTTCAGTCGCATATAGTCCTGGGGACCATTCAGGCTTGTTTGCATTTGTGTTCCTCACGCGTGCCCCAAAGAATGAGGTGATTTGATAAAATGCTATGCCCAAGATTACCATCCGAGTGCCGGCGGGGAAGTGGTTCAAATAGCTTCGGCTATCACTTCCTTATGTCCGGTCGTGATGGTCAAGCGGATTAAGGCGTCCTGTAGATACCAGTTGCATTGCTCCTGGGAGTATGGGTTCGAGTCACTTCTGGGGTGTGAGTTTTCAGTCGCATATAGTCCTGGGGACCATTCAGGCTTGTTTGCATTTGTGTTCCTCACGCGTGCCCCAAAGAATGAGGTGATTTGATAAAATGCTATGCCCAAGATTACCATCCGAGTGCCGGCGGGGAAGTGGTTCAAATAGCTTCGGCTATCACTTCCTTATGTCCGGTCGTGATGGTCAAGCGGATTAAGGCGTCCTGTAGATACCAGTTGCATTGCTCCTGGGAGTATGGGTTCGAGTCACTTCTGGGGTGTGAGTTTTCAGTCGCATATAGTCCTGGGGACCATTCAGGCTTGTTTGCATTTGTGTTCCTCACGCGTGCCCCAAAGAATGAGGTGATTTGATAAAATGCTATGCCCAAGATTACCATCCGAGTGCCGGCGGGGAAGTGGTTCAAATAGCTTCGGCTATCACTTCCTTATGTCCGGTCGTGATGGTCAAGCGGATTAAGGCGTCCTGTAGATACCAGTTGCATTGCTCCTGGGAGTATGGGTTCGAGTCACTTCTGGGGTGTGAGTTTTCAGTCGCATATAGTCCTGGGGACCATTCAGGCTTGTTTGCATTTGTGTTCCTCACGCGTGCCCCAAAGAATGAGGTGATTTGATAAAATGCTATGCCCAAGATTACCATCCGAGTGCCGGCGGGGAAGTGGTTCAAATAGCTTCGGCTATCACTTCCTTATGTCCGGTCGTGATGGTCAAGCGGATTAAGGCGTCCTGTAGATACCAGTTGCATTGCTCCTGGGAGTATGGGTTCGAGTCACTTCTGGGGTGTGAGTTTTCAGTCGCATATAGTCCTGGGGACCATTCAGGCTTGTTTGCATTTGTGTTCCTCACGCGTGCCCCAAAGAATGAGGTGATTTGATAAAATGCTATGCCCAAGATTACCATCCGAGTGCCGGCGGGGAAGTGGTTCAAATAGCTTCGGCTATCACTTCCTTATGTCCGGTCGTGATGGTCAAGCGGATTAAGGCGTCCTGTAGATACCAGTTGCATTGCTCCTGGGAGTATGGGTTCGAGTCACTTCTGGGGTGTGAGTTTTCAGTCGCATATAGTCCTGGGGACCATTCAGGCTTGTTTGCATTTGTGTTCCTCACGCGTGCCCCAAAGAATGAGGTGATTTGATAAAATGCTATGCCCAAGATTACCATCCGAGTGCCGGCGGGGAAGTGGTTCAAATAGCTTCGGCTATCACTTCCTTATGTCCGGTCGTGATGGTCAAGCGGATTAAGGCGTCCTGTAGATACCAGTTGCATTGCTCCTGGGAGTATGGGTTCGAGTCACTTCTGGGGTGTGAGTTTTCAGTCGCATATAGTCCTGGGGACCATTCAGGCTTGTTTGCATTTGTGTTCCTCACGCGTGCCCCAAAGAATGAGGTGATTTGATAAAATGCTATGCCCAAGATTACCATCCGAGTGCCGGCGGGGAAGTGGTTCAAATAGCTTCGGCTATCACTTCCTTATGTCCGGTCGTGATGGTCAAGCGGATTAAGGCGTCCTGTAGATACCAGTTGCATTGCTCCTGGGAGTATGGGTTCGAGTCACTTCTGGGGTGTGAGTTTTCAGTCGCATATAGTCCTGGGGACCATTCAGGCTTGTTTGCATTTGTGTTCCTCACGCGTGCCCCAAAGAATGAGGTGATTTGATAAAATGCTATGCCCAAGATTACCATCCGAGTGCCGGCGGGGAAGTGGTTCAAATAGCTTCGGCTATCACTTCCTTATGTCCGGTCGTGATGGTCAAGCGGATTAAGGCGTCCTGTAGATACCAGTTGCATTGCTCCTGGGAGTATGGGTTCGAGTCACTTCTGGGGTGTGAGTTTTCAGTCGCATATAGTCCTGGGGACCATTCAGGCTTGTTTGCATTTGTGTTCCTCACGTGCCCCAAAGAATGAGGTGATTTGATAAAATGCTATGCCCAAGATTACCATCCGGGTGCCGGCGGGGAAGTGGTTCAAATAGCTTCGGCTATCACTTCCTTATGTCCGGTCGTGATGGTCAAGCGGATTAAGGCGTCCTGTAGATACCAGTTGCATTGCTCCTGGGAGTATGGGTTCGAGTCACTTCTGGGGTGTGAGTTTTCAGTCGCATATAGTCCTGGGGACCATTCAGGCTTGTTTGCATTTGTGTTCCTCACGCGTGCCCCAAAGAATGAGGTGATTTGATAAAATGCTATGCCCAAGATTACCATCCGAGTGCCGGCGGGGAAGTGGTTCAAATAGCTTCGGCTATCACTTCCTTATGTCCGGTCGTGATGGTCAAGCGGATTAAGGCGTCCTGTAGATACCAGTTGCATTGCTCCTGGGAGTATGGGTTCGAGTCACTTCTGGGGTGTGAGTTTTCAGTCGCATATAGTCCTGGGGACCATTCAGGCTTGTTTGCATTTGTGTTCCTCACGCGTGCCCCAAAGAATGAGGTGATTTGATAAAATGCTATGCCCAAGATTACCATCCGAGTGCCGGCGGGGAAGTGGTTCAAATAGCTTCGGCTATCACTTCCTTATGTCCGGTCGTGATGGTCAAGCGGATTAAGGCGTCCTGTAGATACCAGTTGCATTGCTCCTGGGAGTATGGGTTCGAGTCACTTCTGGGGTGTGAGTTTTCAGTCGCATATAGTCCTGGGGACCATTCAGGCTTGTTTGCATTTGTGTTCCTCACGCGTGCCCCAAAGAATGAGGTGATTTGATAAAATGCTATGCCCAAGATTACCATCCGAGTGCCGGCGGGGAAGTGGTTCAAATAGCTTCGGCTATCACTTCCTTATGTCCGGTCGTGATGGTCAAGCGGATTAAGGCGTCCTGTAGATACCAGTTGCATTGCTCCTGGGAGTATGGGTTCGAGTCACTTCTGGGGTGTGAGTTTTCAGTCGCATATAGTCCTGGGGACCATTCAGGCTTGTTTGCATTTGTGTTCCTCACGCGTGCCCCAAAGAATGAGGTGATTTGATAAAATGCTATGCCCAAGATTACCATCCGAGTGCCGGCGGGGAAGTGGTTCAAATAGCTTCGGCTATCACTTCCTTATGTCCGGTCGTGATGGTCAAGCGGATTAAGGCGTCCTGTAGATACCAGTTGCATTGCTCCTGGGAGTATGGGTTCGAGTCACTTCTGGGGTGTGAGTTTTCAGTCGCATATAGTCCTGGGGACCATTCAGGCTTGTTTGCATTTGTGTTCCTCACGCGTACCCCAAAGAATGAGGTGATTTGATAAAATGCTATGCCCAAGATTACCATCCGAGTGCCAGCGGGGAAGTGGTTCAAATAGCTTCGGCTATCACTTCCTTATGTCCGGTCGTGATGGTCAAGCGGATTAAGGCGTCCTGTAGATACCAGTTGCATTGCTCCTGGGAGTATGGGTTCGAGTCACTTCTGGGGTGTGAGTTTTCAGTCGCATATAGTCCTGGGGACCATTCAGGCTTGTTTGCATTTGTGTTCCTCACACGTGCCCCAAAGAATGAGGTGATTTGATAAAATGCTATGCCCAAGATTACCATCCGGGTGCCGGCGGGGAAGTGGTTCAAATAGCTTCGGCTATCACTTCCTTATGTCCGGTCGTGATGGTCAAGCGGATTAAGGCGTCCTGTAGATACCAGTTGCATTGCTCCTGGGAGTATGGGTTCGAGTCACTTCTGGGGTGTGAGTTTTCAGTCGCATATAGTCCTGGGGACCATTCAGGCTTGTTTGCATTTGTGTTCCTCACGCGTGCCCCAAAGAATGAGGTGATTTGATAAAATGCTATGCCCAAGATTACCATCCGAGTGCCGCGGGGAAGTGGTTCAAATAGCTTCGGCTATCACTTCCTTATGTCCGGTCGTGATGGTCAAGCGGATTAAGGCGTCCTGTAGATACCAGTTGCATTGCTCCTGGGAGTATGGGTTCGAGTCACTTCTGGGGTGTGAGTTTTCAGTCGCATATAGTCCTGGGGACCATTCAGGCTTGTTTGCATTTGTGTTCCTCACGCGTGCCCCAAAGAATGAGGTGATTTGATAAAATGCTATGCCCAAGATTACCATCCGAGTGCGAGCGGGAAGTGGTTCAAATAGCTTCGGCTATCACTTCCTTATGTCCGGTCGTGATGGTCAAGCGGATTAAGGCGTCCTGTAGATACCAGTTGCATTGCTCCTGGGAGTATGGGTTCGAGTCACTTCTGGGGTGTGAGTTTTCAGTCGCATATAGTCCTGGGGACCATTCAGGCTTGTTTGCATTTGTGTTCCTCACGCGTACCCCAAAGAATGAGGTGATTTGATAAAATGCTATGCCCAAGATTACCATCCGAGTGCCAGGGGAAGTGGTTCAAATAGCTTCGGCTATCACTTCCTTATGTCCGGTCGTGATGGTCAAGCGGATTAAGGCGTCCTGTAGATACCAGTTGCATTGCTCCTGGGAGTATGGGTTCGAGTCACTTCTGGGGTGTGAGTTTTCAGTCGCATATAGTCCTGGGGACCATTCAGGCTTGTTTGCATTTGTGTTCCTCACACGTGCCCCAAAGAATGAGGTGATTTGATAAAATGCTATGCCCAAGATTACCATCCGAGTGCCGGCGGGGAAGTGGTTCAAATAGCTTCGGCTATCACTTCCTTATGTCCGGTCGTGATGGTCAAGCGGATTAAGGCGTCCTGTAGATACCAGTTGCATTGCTCCTGGGAGTATGGGTTGAGTCACTTCTGGGGTGTGAGTTTTCAGTCGCATATAGTCCTGGGGACCATTCAGGCTTGTTTGCATTTGTGTTCCTCACGCGTGCCCCAAAGAATGAGGTGATTTGATAAAATGCTATGCCCAAGATTACCATCCGAGTGCCGACGGGGAAGTGGTTCAAATAGCTTCAGCTATCACTTCCTTATGTCCGGTCGTGATGGTCAAGCGGATTAAGGCGTCCTGTAGATACCAGTTGCATTGCTCCTGGGAGTATGGGTTCGAGTCACTTCTGGGGTGTGAGTTTTCAGTCGCATATAGTCCTGGGGACCATTCAGGCTTGTTTGCATTTGTGTTCCTCACGCGTACCCCAAAGAATGAGGTGATTTGATAAAATGCTATGCCCAAGATTACCATCCGAGTGCCAGCGGGAAGTGGTTCAAATAGCTTCGGCTATCACTTCCTTATGTCCGGTCGTGATGGTCAAGCGGATTAAGGCGTCCTGTAGATACCAGTTGCATTGCTCCTGGGAGTATGGGTTCGAGTCACTTCTGGGGTGTGAGTTTTCAGTCGCATATAGTCCTGGGGACCATTCAGGCTTGTTTGCATTTGTGTTCCTCTCACGTGCCCCAAAGAATGAGGTGATTTGATAAAATGCTATGCCCAAGATTACCATCCGAGTGCCGACGGGGAAGTGGTTCAAATAGCTTCGGCTATCACTTCCTTATGTCCGGTCGTGATGGTCAAGCGGATTAAGGCGCCCTGTAGATACCAGTTGCATTGCTCCTGGGAGTATGGGTTTGAGTCACTTCTGGGGTGTGAGTTTTCAGTCGCATATAGTCCTGGGGACCATTCAGGCTTGTTTGCATTTGTGTTCCTCACGCGTACCCCAAAGAATGAGGTGATTTGATAAAATGCTATGCCCAAGATTACCATCCGAGTGCCGGCAGGGAAGTGGTTCAAATAGCTTCGGCTATCACTTCCTTATGTCCGGTCGTGATGGTCAAGCGGATTAAGGCGTCCTGTAGATACCAGTTGCATTGCTCCTGGGAGTATGGGTTCGAGTCAATTCTGTGGTGTGAGTTTTTAGTCGCATATAGTCCTGGGGACCATTCAGGCTTGTTTGCATTTGTGTTCCTCACGCGTACCCCAAAGAATGAGGTGATTTGATAAAATGCTATGCCCAAGATTACTATCCGAGTGCCAGCGGGGAAGTGGTTCAAATAGCTTCGGCTATCACTTCCTTATGTCCGGTCGTGATGGTCAAGCGGATTAAGGCGTCCTGTAGATACCAGTTGCATTGCTCCTGGGAGTATGGGTTCGAGTAACTTCTGGGGTGTGAGTTTTCAGTCGCATATAGTCCTGGGGACCATTCAGGCTTGTTTGCATTGTGTTCCTCACCGTGCCCCAAAGAATGAGGTGATTTGATAAAATGCTATGCCCAAGATTACCATCCGGGTGCCGGCGGGAAGTGGTTCAAATAGCTTCGGCTATCACTTCCTTATGTCCGGTCGTGATGGTCAAGCGGATTAAGGCGTCCTGTAGATACCAGTTGCATTGCTCCTGGGAGTATGGGTTCGAGTCACTTCTGGGGTGTGAGTTTTCAGTCGCATATAGTCCTGGGGACCATTCAGGCTTGTTTGCATTTGTGTTCCTCACGCGTACCCCAA
>WNGS01004546.1:0-16086 GCA_020271785.1 Procambarus virginalis
CTTTAATCTTATCATCAGTATTCAGGAACGAAGACAAAGGACGCTGTGAATTACAGATCAGTGTTCAGGAGGATCAGTGTCAGGAGGACCAGTGTTCAGGAGGAGAGCGTTCTCTATGGAAAACTGATGTAAAAAGATAATAAATAAACAATGATTATGTGAATGAAGGACATCCGGAGAGAACTAATTAATAACGGAAAAGCAACAAAGGTTTAGGGAGGCGAGTAGTGCCTCACGATCGTTCACACAGTTCTTAAGACACTGGCAATATAATAAGACAGGAGAGAGAAGTCTGGATTGATTGCTTCTTTATTGATTGTTAAAAAAGCCTTCGAATCTGCTCCCAATAACTGTCTCATACACACAAATGGGAAAGTATTCGGAAATAATAGGAAAAGTGCTGGACTGGGAAAGTCTCTAACAAACAGGAAAACAGAGGGTTATAATGAGGGAGGAATGTGAGGGTGGAGAGCCATGGGTAAGAGAGGTCCTGACACACAGGAAACAGAGGCTCATAATGAGAGAGATAGCGTCTGGGTGGAGGGAAGTGGGAAGCAGTTGTTCACCTAGTTGTGTTTGCGGGGTGAGCTTTGCTCTTTCGGCCCGCCTCTCAACTGTCAATCAACTGTTTACTAACTACTACTTTTTCTTTTATTTTCCACACCACACACACCCAGGAATCAGCCCGTGACAGCTGACTAACTCCAGGTACCTATTTACTGCTAGGTAACAGGGGCATTCAGGGTGAAAGAAACTTTGCCCATTTGTTTCTGCCTCGTGCGGGAATCGAACCCGCGCCACAGAATTACGAGTCCTGCGCGCTATCCACCAGGCTACGAGGCCCCCTGCTACGAGGCTACGAGCAGTGTTGCACAGTCCTTGGCCACTACTCTTCCTGATGTACGTCAGTGACGTTCCAGACAATGTAATATATTACCTGAGGTTATGAAGACGAGACACAGTTCACGATCAGGGTAAAGATACAGTAACATTGTGCTGGTGTTATTATGCCTCACTGTCTCACATTATTCTCTTTCTGTCAGTCATATACCAATCCTTGTCACAAATACAATATCAAATTCCAGAAATACAGATACACTAAAGTTGTGGAATGAGCCCAACCGCTTCGACAAGGAGACAAATCGCTGTTACCAGGAGAGCCTGGTCATGGCCGGCAAGGCAGTGTTGGGAAGGGTCTTATGGGGCCTGAAGTAGCCTCAGATGACGAACCGACGTGAACTTCCAGTCATATATACATGTCAGGCCGCGTCAACGCTTCCCGGCCATACAACATGCCCCAGCCCGTCCTCCTAAAGCTCCCCAACGTAAAGAAAATATCGTACTAGAGTGTCCTTATCCTAACTTACCACAGGATCCAAATCAGAAAACGGAACAGCGTGTCAAATTTCTTGAACCGCTTCCATTTTCTAGTACGACAATTTTTGATCTTAGGTAAAGTGAACGTCATGATGCGACGTTGTATTAGGAGGGCGGGTTGGATATCCCGCGCTCATATATCCACAGGTATGGGTCCGAGTCGACTCCCCGGCTACGCCACACGTGTGTGGCCATGGCCAGCGTAGCTGAGAACAGAAACTGCGCTTCGCTACTCACAGAGATAACCGATCCAAGGCCACTTTCCTTTTGCAAGTGAGGTGCTCGGAGCTAAGAATGGACGATAAGAGTTATCCACACACGGGGAGGCTCGCGACACAACTGGCACGTCATGTATTGGACTATTTATAGTGTCACCACAAATACTTAGACGCTAAGAACACTTCCCGGTGATAGGCCCTCCTCCTCATGGTCACAATTGGCCTCCCGGTCACACTCAAGCCCCACACTCCACATTATAATAAAAATGGCAGTCTTTCCCCGAAGACCAAAATTATGTAACTTTCGAAGGTAAACATGTCTCAGGGGTGTATCAGACCAACCCGTCCTTCTAGCAAATGATAGCGGCTTGTGAAATTGACATACTGCCCCGTTTTCTGTTTTGGGTCCTTCTGGTAGGTTACGATAAGACACTTTAATACGACACTTTCTTGACGTTCGGAACGCCCGCGAGAACGGGGCTGATCGGAGGTCTTAACACCGCGGAAACATGTATGACGTGATGTTTCTTAGACTCTTCTTCTTGATAGTTGGTGCAGTTTGCATGAAGTGTTTGTCCTGCCGATGGCTGCACTGCTTACACTCAAATGCCTCAGAGGACGAGGAAGATGACATGAAAAGGAGACCAGCCTCGAGGAAGACGCCACGGGAGCCTGGCACGTGACCCCTCTCAGAGGTCACACACAGGTGACACGTGACCCCTCTCAGAGGTCACACACAGGTGACACGTGACCTCTCTCAGAGGTCACACACAGTGACACCTCTCAGAGGTCACACACAGGTGACACGTGACCTCTCTCAGAGGTCACACACAGTGACACCTCTCAGAGGTCACACACAGGTGACACGTGACCTCTCTCAGAGGTCACACACAGTGACACCTCTCAGAGGTCACACACAGGTGACACGTGACCTCTCTCAGAGGTCACACACAGGTGACACGTAACCTCTCTCAGAGGTCACACACAGGTGACACGTGACCTCTCTCAGAGGTCACACACAGTGACACGTGACCTCTCTGAGGTCACACACAGGTGACACGTGACCCCTCTCAGAGGTCACACACAGGTGACACGTGACCTCTCTCAGGTCACACACAGGTGACACGTGACCCCTCTCAGAGGTCACACACAGGTGACACGTGACCCCTCTCAGGTCACACACAGGTGGCACGTGACCTCTCTCAGGTCACACACAGGTGACACGTGACCCCTCTCAGAGGTCACACACAAGTGACACGTGACCTCTCTCATGTCACACACAGGTGACACGTGACCTCTCTCATGTCACACACAGGTGACACGTGACCCCTCTCAGAGGTCACACACAGGTGACACGTGACCTCTCTCAGGTCACACACAGGTGATACGTGACCCCTCTCAGAGGTCACACACAGGTGACACGTGACCCCTCTCAGAGGTCACACACAGGTGACACGTGACCTCTCTCAGGTCACACAGGTGACACGTGACCCTCTCAGAGGTCACACAGTGACACGTGACCCCTCTCAGAGGTCACACACAGGTGACACGTGACCCCTCTCAGAGGTCACACACAGGTGACACGTGACCTCTCTCAGAGGTCACACACAGTGACACCTCTCAGAGGTCACACACAGGTGACACGTGACCTCTCTCAGAGGTCACACACAGTGACACCTCTCAGAGGTCACACACAGGTGACACGTGACCTCTCTCAGAGGTCACACACAGTGACACCTCTCAGAGGTCACACACAGGTGACACGTGACCTCTCTCAGAGGTCACACACAGGTGACACGTAACCTCTCTCAGAGGTCACACACAGGTGACACGTGACCTCTCTCAGAGGTCACACACAGTGACACGTGACCTCTCTGAGGTCACACACAGGTGACACGTGACCCCTCTCAGAGGTCACACACAGGTGACACGTGACCTCTCTCAGGTCACACACAGGTGACACGTGACCCCTCTCAGAGGTCACACACAGGTGACACGTGACCCCTCTCAGGTCACACACAGGTGGCACGTGACCTCTCTCAGGTCACACACAGGTGACACGTGACCCCTCTCAGAGGTCACACACAAGTGACACGTGACCTCTCTCATGTCACACACAGGTGACACGTGACCTCTCTCATGTCACACACAGGTGACACGTGACCCCTCTCAGAGGTCACACACAGGTGACACGTGACCTCTCTCAGGTCACACACAGGTGATACGTGACCCCTCTCAGAGGTCACACACAGGTGACACGTGACCCCTCTCAGAGGTCACACACAGGTGACACGTGACCTCTCTCAGGTCACACAGGTGACACGTGACCCCTCTCAGAGGTCACACAGTGACACGTGACCCCTCTCAGAGGTCACACACAGGTGACACGTGACCTCTCTCAGAGGTCACACACAGCTGACACGTGACCTCTATCATGTCACACACAGGTGACACGTGACCCCTCTCATGTCACACACAGGTGACACGTGAGGTCACACACAAGTGACACGTGACCTCTCTCATGTCACACACAGGTGACACGTGACCTCTCTCATGTCACACACAGGTGACACGTGACCCCTCTCAGAGGTCACACACAGGTGACACGTGACCTCTCTCAGGTCACACACAGGTGATACGTGACCCCTCTCAGAGGTCACACACAGGTGACACGTGACCCCTCTCAGAGGTCACACACAGGTGACACGTGACCTCTCTCAGGTCACACAGGTGACACGTGACCCCTCTCAGAGGTCACACAGTGACACGTGACCCCTCTCAGAGGTCACACACAGGTGACACGTGACCTCTCTCAGAGGTCACACACAGCTGACACGTGACCTCTATCATGTCACACACAGGTGACACGTGACCCCTCAGAGGTCACACACAGGTGACACGTGACCTCTCTCAGGTCACACAGGTGACACGTGACCCCTCTCAGAGGTCACACAGTGACACGTGACCCCTCTCAGAGGTCACACACAGGTGACACGTGACCTCTCTCAGAGGTCACACACAGCTGACACGTGACCTCTCTCATGTCACACACAGGTGACACGTGACCCCTCTCATGTCACACACAGGTGACACGTGACCCCTCTCAGAGGTCACACACAGGTGACACGTGACCCCTCTCAGAGGTCACACACAGGTGACACGTGACCCCTCTCAGAGGTCACACACAGGTGACACGTGACCTCTCTCAGGTCACACACAGGTGACACGTGACCCCTCTCAGGTCACACACAGGTGACACGTGACCTCTCTCAGAGGTCACACACAGGTGACACGTGACCTCTCTCAGAGGTCACACACAGGTGACACGTGACCCCTCTCAGGTCACACACAGGTGACACGTGACCTCTCTCATGTCACACACAGGTGACACGTGACCTCTCTCATGTCACACACAGGTGACACGTGACCTCTCTCAGAGGTCACACACAGGTGACATGTGACCTCTCTCATGTCACACACAGGTGACACGTGACCTCTCATGTCACACACAGGTGACATGTGACACCTCTCAGAGGTCACACACAGGTGACACGTGACCTCTCTCATGTCACACACAGGTGACACGTAACCTCTCTCAGAGGTCACACACAGGTGACACGTGACCTCTCTCAGAGGTCACACACAGGTGACACGTGACCCCTCTCAGGTCACACACAGGTGACACGTGACCTCTCTCATGTCACACACAGGTGACACGTGACCTCTCTCATGTCACACACAGGTGACACGTGACACCTCTCAGAGGTCACACACAGGTGACACGTGACCTCTCTCATGTCACACAGGTGACACGTGACCTCTCTCATGTCACACACAGGTTGATTATACCTGGTTGATACCTGGTTGATGGGGTTCTGGGAGTTCTTCTACTCCCCAAGCCCGGCCCGAGGCCAGGCTTGACTTGTGAGAGTTTGGTCCACTAGGCTGTTGCTTGGAGCGGCCCGCAGGCCCACATACCCACCACAGCCCGGCTGGTCCGGAACTCCTTGGAGGAATAAATCTAGTTTCCTCTTGAAGATGTCCACGGTTGTTCCGGCAATATTTCTTATGCTTGCTGGGAGGACGTTGAACAACCGCGGACCTCTGATGTTTATACAGTGTTCTCTGATTGTGCCTATGGCACCCCTGCTCTTCACTGGTTCCATTCTGCATTTTCTTCCATATCGTTCACTCCAGTACGTTGTTATTTTACTGTGTAGATTTGGGACCTGGCCCTCCAGTATCTTCCAGGTGTATATTATTTGATATCTCTCTCGTCTTCTTTCTAGTGAGTACATTTGGAGAGCTTTGAGACGATCCCAATAATTTAGGTGCTTTATCGCGTCTATGCGTGCCGTATATGTTCTCTGTATTCCCTCTATTTCAGCAATCTCTCCTGCTCTAAAGGGGAAGTGAGTACTGAACAGTACTCAAGACGGGACAGCACAAGTGACTTGAAGAGTACAAGCATTGTGATGGGATCCCTGGATTTGAAAGTTCTCGTAATCCATCCTATCATTTTTCTGGCTGTCGCAATATTTGCTTGGTTATGCTCCCTAAACGTTAGGTCGTCAGACATCATTATTCCCAAATCCTTTACATGTTGTTTTCCTACTATGGGCACATTTGATTGTGTTTTGTACCCTGTATTATGTTTAAGGTCCTCATTTTTACCGTACCTGAGTACCTGGAATTTGTCACTGTTAAACATCATATTATTTTCTGATGCCCAGTCGAAAACTTTATTAATATCAGCTTGAAGTTTTTCAATGTCTTCAGCCGAGGTAATTTTCTTACTGATTTTTGTGTCGTCTGCAAAGGATGATACGAAGCTGTGACTTGTATTTTTGTCTATATCTGATATGAGAATAAGGAAAAGCAGCGGTGCAAGGACTGTACCCTGAGGTACAGAGCTTTTAACTGCACTTGGACTAGATTTTATATGGTTGACCGTTACTCGCTGAGTCCTGTTTGACAGAAAACTGAGTATCCAGCGTCCTACTTTACCGGTTATTCCCATTGACTTCATTTTTGTGTGCTATCACGCCATGGTCACATTTATCGAATGCCTTTGCGAAGTCCGTGTATACACGTGACCTCTCTCATGTCACACAGGTGACACGTGACACCTCTCAGAAGTCACACACAGGTGACACGTGACCTCCGTCCTCCTTCACCAGGGATATTACCCACTGTACGTCCTCCTTCACCAGGGATATTACCCACTGTACGTCCTCCTTCACCAGGGATATTACTCCAGCACGTCCTCCTTCACCAGGGATATTACCCCCTGTACGTCCTCCTTCACCAGGGATATTACCCCAGCACGTCCTCCTTCACCAGGGATATTACTCCAGCACGTCCTCCTTCACCAGGGATATTACCCCAGCACGTCCTCCTTCACCAGGGATATTACTCCAGCACGTCCTCCTTCACCAGGGATATTACCCCAGCACGTCCTCCTTCACCAGGGATATTACTCCAGCACGTACTCCTTCACCAGGGATATTACCCCAGCACGTACTCCTTCACCAGGGATATTACCCCAGCACGTCCTCCTTCACCAGGGATATTACCCCAGCACGTACTCCTTCACCAGGGATATTACCCCAGCACGTACTCCTTCACCAGGGATATTACCCCAGCACGTCCTCCTTCACCAGGGATATTACTCCAGCACGTACTCCTTCACCAGGGATATTACCCCAGCACGTACTCCTTCACCAGGGATATTACCCCAGCACGTACTCCTTCACCAGGGATATTACCCCAGCACGTCCTCCTTCACCAGGGATATTACCCCAGCACGTCCTCCTTCACCAGGGATATTACTCCAGCACGTACTCCTTCACCAGGGATATTACCCCAGCACGTACTCCTTCACCAGGGATATTACCCCCTGTACGTCCTCCTTCACCAGGGATATTACTCCAGCACGTACTCCTTCACCAGGGATATTACCCCAGCACGTACTCCTTCACCAGGGATATTACCCCCTGTACGTCCTCCTTCACCAGGGATATTACCCCAGCACGTACTCCTTCACCAGGGATATTACCCCAGCACGTCCTCCTTCACCAGGGATATTACTCCAGCACGTCCTCCTTCACCAGGGATATTACCCCCTGTACGTCCTCCTTCACCAGGGATATTACCCCAGCACGTCCTCCTTCACCAGGGATATTACTCCAGCACGTCCTCCTTCACCAGGGATATTACCCCAGCACGTCCTCCTTCACCAGGGATATTACTCCAGCACGTACTCCTTCACCAGGGATATTACCCCAGCACGTACTCCTTCACCAGGGATATTACCCCAGCACGTCCTCCTTCACCAGGGATATTACCCCAGCACGTCCTCCTTCACCAGGGATATTACCCCAGCACGTACTCCTTCACCAGGGATATTACCCCAGCACGTACTCCTTCACCAGGGATATTACCCCAGCACGTCCTCCTTCACCAGGATATTACTCCAGCACGTACTCCTTCACCAGGGATATTACCCAGCACGTACTCCTTCACCAGGGATATTACCCCAGCACGTACTCCTTCACTAGGGATATTACCCCAGCACGTCCTCCTTCACCAGGGATATTACCCCAGCACGTCCTCCTTCACCAGGGATATTACTCCAGCACGTACTCCTTCACCAGGGATATTACCCCAGCACGTACTCCTTCACCAGGGATATTACCCCCTGTACGTCCTCCTTCACCAGGGATATTACTCCAGCACGTACTCCTTCACCAGGGATATTACCCCAGCACGTACTCCTTCACCAGGGATATTACCCCCTGTACGTCCTCCTTCACCAGGGATATTACCCCAGCACGTCCTCCTTCACCAGGGATATTACCCCAGCACGTCCTCCTTCACCAGGGATATTACCCCAGCACGTCCTCCTTCACCAGGGATATTACCCCAGCACGTACTCCTTCACCAGGGATATTACCCCAGCACGTCCTCCTTCACCAGGGATATTACCCCAGCACGTACTCCTTCACCAGGGATATTACCCCAGCACGTACTCCTTCACCAGGGATATTACTCCAGCACGTCCTCCTTCACCAGGGATATTACTCCAGCACGTCCTCCTTCACCAGGGATATTACCCCAGCACGTACTCCTTCACCAGGGATATTACTCCAGCACGTCCTCCTTCACCAGGGATATTACCCCAGCACGTCCTCCTTCACCAGGGATATTACTCCAGCACGTCCTCCTTCACCAGGGATATTACCCCAGCACGTCCTCCTTCACCAGGGATATTACCCCAGCACGTCCTCCTTCACCAGGGATATTACCCCAGCACGTCCTCCTTCACTAGGGATATTACCCCAGCACGTCCTCCTTCACCAGGGATATTCCCCCCCCCCCCTCCGGGCACAACAACCCCACAACGGGTCTGTCTCCTCTCCTCGTCACCGCCATCTATCACTGCTTAAATTTAAATGTTTTAAAGTTTAACCCCGAGGGGCGAATTTATTTAGCAGCGTCACTCATCCTGTGAGTGGACACACCGCCATAGTGACAGTATTGGGCAGCGCCACTCATCCTGTGAGTGGACACACCGCCATAGTGACAGTATTGGGCAGCGCCACTCATCCTGTGAGTGGACACACCGCCATAGTGACAGTATTGGGCAGCACCACTCATCCTGTGAGTGGACACACCACCATAGTGACAGTATTGGGCAGCGCCACTCATTCTGTGAGTGGACACACCGCCATAGTAACAATATTGGGCAGCGTCACTCATTCTGTGAGTGGACACACCACCATAGTGACAGTATTGGGCAGCGCCACTTACCCTGTGAGTGGACACACCGCCATAGTAACAGTATTGGGCAGCGCCACTCATTCTGTGAGTGGACACACCGCCATAGTAACAGTATTGGGCAGCGCCACTAATTCTGTGAGTGGACACACCATCATAGTGACAGTATTGGGCAGCGTCACTCATCCTGTGAGTGGACACACCGCCATAGTGACAGTATTGGGCAGCGCCACTCATCCTGCGATTGGACACTCCGCCATAGTGACAGTATTGGGCAGCGTCACTCATCCTGTGAGTGGGCACACCGCCATAGTGACAGTCTTGGGCAGCGCCACTCATCCTGAGTGGACACACTGCCATAGTGACAGTATTGGGCAGCGTCACTCATCCTGTGAGAGGACATACCGCCATAGTGACAGTATTGGGCAGCGCCACTCATCCTGTGAGTGGACATACTGCCATAGTGACAATATTGGGCAGCGTCACTCATCCTGTGAGTGGACACACCGCCATGGTGACAGTATTGGGCAGCGTCACTCACCCTGTGAGTGGACACAACCATAGTGACAGTATTGGGCAGCATCACTCATCCTGAGTGGACACACCGCCATAGTGACAGTATTGGCAGCGTCACTCATCGTGTGAGTGGACACACCACCATAGTGACAGTATTGGGCAGCGTCACTCATCCTGTGAGTGGACACATAACCATAGTGATAGTATTGGGCAGTGTCACTCATCCTGTAAGTGGACATTCCGCCATAGTGACAGTATTGGGCAGTGCCACTCATCCTGTGAGTGAACATACCGCCATAGTGACAGTATTGGGCAGCGTCACTCATCCTGTAAGTGGACAATCCGCCATAGTGACAGTATTGGGCAGCGCCACTCATCCTGTGAGTGAACATGCCGCCATAATGACAGTATTGGGCAGCGTCACTCATCCTGTGAGTAGCCACACCGCCAAAGTGACAGTATTGGGCAGCGTCACTCATCCTGTGAGTGGCCACACCGCCAAAGTGACAGTATTGGGCAGCGCCTCTCATTCTGTGAGTGGACACACCGTAATAGTGACAGTATTGGGCAGCGCCACTCATCCTGTGAGTGGACACACCGCCATAGTGACAGTATTGGGCAGCGCCACTCATCCTGTGAGTGGACACACCGCCATAGTGACAGTATTGGGCAGCGCCACTCATCCTGTGAGTGGACACACCGCCATAGTGACAGTACTCGCAGCTCCACTTATCCTGTGAGTGGACACATCGCCATAGTGACAGTATTGGGCAGCGCCACTCATCCTGTGAGTGGACACACCGCCATAGTGACAGTATTGGGCAGCGCCACTCATCCTGTGAGTGGACACACCGCCATAGTGATAGTATTGGGCAGCGCCACTCATCCTGTGAGTGGACACACCGCCATAGTGACAGTATTGGGCAGCGCCACTCATCCTGTGAGTGGACACACCGCCAGTGACAGTATTGGGCAGCGCCACTCATCCTGTGAGTGGACACACCGCCATAGTGACAGTATTGGGCAGCGCCACTCATCCTGTGAGTGGACACACCGCCATAGTAACAGTATTGGGCAGCGCCACTCATCCTGTGAGTGGAAGAAAGAAGATCAGTGTAATATAGTGCGTAGATACGTTTCGAAAGCCTTCGACAAAGTGTGGCACACAGGCCTAAAATATAAGATATCTGAGCTAGGACTCCCACAGAGATTTACTGCTACTCTCTGCAGCTTTATAGACAACAGAACTGCTAGGCTTAATATCGGCAGCTACTTGGGTGACGTAATAGAACTGAAAAGTGGAGTACCACAAGGAAGCTGCCTCTCCCCCCACTCTATTCAACATATATACAGCTGACCTACCCCAACCCCAACAGTGTGATTCTCTCATACTAGTGTGATCCTTTGATACTAGTGTGATCCTTTGATACTAGAGTGATCCTTTGATACTAGTGTGATCCTTTGATACTAGAGTGATCCTTTGATACTAGTGTGATCCTTTGATACTAGTGTGATCCTTTGATACTAGAGTGATCCTTTGATACTAGTGTGATCCTTTGATACTAGTGTGATCCTTTGATACTAGAGTGATCCTTTGATACTAGAGTGATCCTCTCATACTAGTGTGATCCTTTGATACTAGTGTGATCCTTTGATACTAGAGTGATCCTCTCATACTAGTGTGATCCTTTGATACTAGTGTGATCCTTTGATACTAGAGTGATCCTTTGATACTAGAGTGATCCTCTCATACTAGTGTGATCCTTTGATACTAGTGTGATCCTTTGATACTAGTGTGATCCTTTGATACTAGAGTGATCCTTTGATACTAGAGTGATCCTTTGATACTAGAGTGATCCTCTCATACTAGTGTGATCCTTTGATACTAGAGTGATCCTTTGATACTAGTGTGATCCTTTGATACTAGAGTGATCCTCTCATACTAGTGTGATCCTTTGATACTAGTGTGATCCTTTGATACTAGTGTGATCCTTTGATACTAGAGTGATCCTTTGATACTAGTGTGATCCTTTGATACTAGAGTGATCCTTTGATACTAGTGTGATCCTTTGATACTAGTGTGATCCTTTGATACTAGTGTGATCCTTTGATACTAGTGTGATCCTTTGATACTAGAGTGATCCTTTGATACTAGTGTGATCCTTTGATACTAGTGTGATCCTTTGATACTAGTGTGATCCTTTGATACTAGTGTGATCCTTTGATACTAGAGTGATCCTCTCATACTAGTGTGATCCTTTGATACTAGAGTGATCCTTTGATACTAGAGTGATCCTCTCATACTAGTGTGATCCTTTGATACTAGTGTGATCCTTTGATACTAGAGTGATCCTTTGATACTAGAGTGATCCTTTGATACTAGTGTGATCCTTTGATACTAGAGTGATCCTTTGATACTAGAGTGATCCTCTCATACTAGTGTGATCCTTTGATACTAGTGTGATCCTTTGATACTAGAGTGATCCTTTGATACTAGTGTGATCCTTTGATACTAGAGTGATCCTTTGATACTAGTGTGATCCTTTGATACTAGAGTGATCCTTTGATACTAGAGTGATCCTCTCATACTAGTGTGATCCTTTGATACTAGTGTGATCCTTTGATACTAGAGTGATCCTTTGATACTAGAGTGATCCTCTCATACTAGTGTGATCCTTTGATACTAGAGTGATCCTTTGATACTAGAGTGATCCTTTGATACTAGAGTGATCCTTTGATACTAGAGTGATCCTTTGATACTAGTGTGATCTTTGATACTAGAGTGATCCTTTGATACTAGAGTGATCCTTTGATACTAGAGTGATCCTTTGATACTAGTGTGATCCTTTGATACTAGAGTGATCCTTTGATACTAGAGTGATCCTTTGATACTAGAGTGATCCTTTGATACTAGTGTGATCCTTTGATACTAGAGTGATCCTTTGATACTAGAGTGATCCTTTGATACTAGAGTGATCCTTTGATACTAGTGTGATCCTTTGATACTAGAGTGATCCTTTGATACTAGAGTGATCCTTTGATACTAGAGTGATCCTTTGATACTAGAGTGATCCTTTGATACTAGAGTGATCCTTTGATACTAGAGTGATCCTTTGATACTAGTGTGATCCTTTGATACTAGAGTGATCCTTTGATACTAGAGTGATCCTTTGATACTAGAGTGATCCTTTGATACTAGTGTGATCCTTGATACTAGTATCAAAGGATCACACTAGTATGAGAGGATCACACTAGTATCAAAGGATCACTCTAGTATCAAAGGATCACACTAGTATCAAAGGATCACTCTAGTATCAAAGGATCACTCTGTATCAAAGATCACTCTAGTATCAAGGATCACTAGTATCAAAGGATCACTCTAGTATCAAAGGATCACTCTAGTATCAAGGATCACTCTAGTATCAAAGGATCACTCTAGTATCAAGGATCACTCTAGTATCAAAGGATCACTCTAGTATCAAGGATCACACTAGTATCAAAGGATCACTCTAGTATCAAAGGATCACTCTAGTATCAAAGGATCACTCTAGTATCAAAGGATCACACTAGTATCAAAGGATCACTCTAGTATCAAAGGATCACTCTAGTATCAAAGGATCACTCTAGTATCAAAGGATCACACTAGTATCAAAGGATCACTCTAGTATCAAAGGATCACTCTAGTATCAAAGGATCACTCTAGTATCAAAGGATCACACTAGTATCAAGGATCACTCTAGTATCAAAGGATCACTCTAGTATCAAAGGATCACTCTAGTATCAAAGGATCACTCTAGTATCAAAGGATCACACTAGTATGAGGATCACTCTAGTATCAAAGGATCACTCTAGTATCAAAGGATCACACTAGTATCAAAGGATCACACTAGTATGAGAGGATCACTCTATATCAAAGATCACTCTAGTATCAAGGATCACACTAGTATCAAGGATCACTCTAGTATCAAAGGATCACACTAGTATCAAAGGATCACTCTAGTATCAAAGGATCACACTAGTATCAAAGTATCACACTAGTATGAGAGGATCACTCTAGTATCAAAGGATCACTCTAGTATCAAAGATCACACTAGTATCAAAGGATCACTCTAGTATCAAAGATCACTCTAGTATCAAAGGATCACACTAGTATCAAAGGATCACACTAGTATGAGAGAATCACTCTAGTATCAAAGGATCACTCTAGTATCAAAGGATCACACTAGTATGAGAGGATCACTCTAGTATCAAAGGATCACACTATATCAAAGGATCACACTAGTATCAAAGGATCACACTATTATCAAGGATCACACTAGTATCAAAGGATCACTCTAGTATCAAAGATCACACTAGTATCAAAGGATCACACTAGTATCAAAGGATCACACTAGTATCAAAGGATCACACTAGTATCAAAGGATCACTCTAGTATCAAAGGTCACACTAGTATCAAAGATCACTCTAGTATCAAAGGATCACACTAGTATCAAAGATCACACTAGTATCAAGGATCACACTAGTATGAGAGGATCACTCTAGTATCAAAGATCACACTAGTATCAAGGATCACTCTAGTATCAAAGGATCACACTAGTATGAGAGGATCACTCTAGTATCAAAGGATCACTCTAGTATCAAAGATCACTCTAGTATCAAAGGATCACACTAGTATCAAGGATCACACTAGTATCAAAGGATCACACTAGTATGAGAGATCACTCTAGTATCAAAGGATCACTCTATTATCAAAGGATCACACTAGTATCAAAGATCACACTAGTATGAGAGGATCACTCTAGTATCAAAGGATCACACTAGTATCAAAGGATCACACTATATGAGAGGATCACTCTAGTATCAAAGGATCACTCTAGTATCAAAGGATCACACTAGTATCAAAGGATCACACTAGTATCAAAGGATCACTCTAGTATCAAAGGATCACACTAGTATCAAAGGATCACACTAGTATCAAAGGATCACTCTAGTATCAAAGGATCACACTAGTATCAAAGGATCACTCTAGTATCAAAGGATCACACTAGTATCAAAGGATCACACTAGTATGAGAGAATCACACTGTTGGTGTTGGGGTAGTTCAGCTGTATATATGTTGAATAGAGTGGGGGAGAGGCAGCTTCCTTGTGGTACTCCACTTTTCAGTTCTATTACGTCACCCAAGTAGCTGCCGATATTAGCCTAGCATTCTGTTGTCTAAAGCTGCAGAGAGTAGCAGTAAATCTCTGTGGGAGTCCTAGCTCAGATATCTTATATTTAGGCCTGTGTGCCACACTTTGTCGAAGGCTTTCGAAACGTATCTACGCACTATATTACACTGATCTTCTTTCTTCCACTCACAGGATGAGTGGCGCTGCCCAATACTGTTACTATGGCGGTGTGTCCACTCACAGGNGGAGAAATATGACTTCTGGAGAAATACGGAGAAATTTCTGGAGACATTTCTGGAGAAATAACTTAGTAATATGAAAGCTTCTGAAACAAGCAGCAGAAATACCAAGTGGAGGGTAGAAACGGCCTAAGCTTCTCTACGAGTAAGTTAAGCCTTACTCGTAGAGAAGGTCTTAAGATACATCTTAAGAGATCTTAAGATGTGTCTTATTGTCCCAATAAACGTACTTGAACTAGAATACCACGCATCTCATTAACTGTACTACTAAAGGCTACATTACAAAATGTAAAGATGGCAGAAATCTGGACCTTCAATCTTATCATCAGTATTCAGGAACGAAGACAAAGGAAGCTGTGAATTACAGATCAGTGTTCAGGAGGATCAGTGTTCAGGAGGATCAGTGTTCAGGAGGAGAGCGTTCTCTATGGAAACCTGATGTAAAAAGATAACAAATAAACAATGATTATGTGAATTGAAGGACATCCGGAGAGGACTAACTTAATAACGGAAAAGCAACAAAGGTTTAGGGAGGCGAGTAGTGCCTCACGATCGTTCACACAGTTCTTAAGACACTGGCAATAAGATAAGACAGGAGAGAGAAGTCTGGATTGATTGCTTCTTTATTGATTGTTAAAAAAGCCTTCGAATCTGCTCCCAATAACTGTCTCATACACACAAATGGGAAAGTATTCGGAAATAATAGGAAAAGTGCTGGACTGGGAAAGTCTCTAACAAACAGGAAAACAGAGGGTTATAATGAGGGAGGAATGTGAGGGTGGAGAG
>WNGS01004547.1:13728-25016 GCA_020271785.1 Procambarus virginalis
TAGCCAACCTGGCATATGCTGCTGATGTTATCCTCTTGATATGAGCTTCAGGGGACAGGTCTGGCGTGATATCACCCCCAGGTCTTTCTCCTCTCTTCTGACTCTTGAACGTATTTACATCTCCAAATGATACCATTGCTTATCTCGGTCTCTCTGCTTCCTACCCCTATGCTTCATAACATTACAAAAATATTGCTTGGGTTAAACTCTAACAGGACCACTTTGTTCGACCATTCCTGCAGTGTGTGTGTGTGTGTGTGTGTGTGTGTGGTGTGTTGTGTGTGTTTTGTGTGTGTGTTGTTGCTGTGGTGTGTTGTGTGTGGTTGTTGTGTGTGTCCGGTGCTAGCGTTCGTTGTTGTGGCTGGTCTGGCCGGTTATGCTGCTCAGCCGTCATCAAGTTTTCTTTGTAAAATGTTTTCATATTTGATGTTTTGGGTCCAGGGCGATGGTTCGCGTGCTTCCATACTAGCGCTAAGAAAATAATCTCTCGGCGATGGAATCTCAAAAATCTTTGGTTTAAATCGATTATAATTCAGTATTGTCATATGTGCAGAGAGGTGAAGTTAGGAACGTTCTTCTGTAAACAAGTGAATACGACATCTAACTCCCTTGTGTAGAGCACTGCGTGGATGGGTACGACAAATCGTGGTACTGGTTTAGATCACTGTTCACGTACCTCGTTCAGACGAGCATGGGGCTGTAGACCTATACAGCCAGTCTCAAATCCTAATAGAGGAACCGGAACGGAACTATCAAGGGAAAAGCCCAAGCCTTACGACTTTAGCACTGGGAAGGGTCAGTGATAAAGGATTTGGTATGGACAGGGGGAAGGGAATGGGCCCCAACCACTTGGACGGTCGGGGGATTGGAACGCCGACCTGCATGCAAGGAGACCGTTGCTCTACAGTTCAGCCCAAGTGGACTTGGGTATCCCTAGACAGAGGAGACGTCAGCAAATCCAATTTATATTGAACATACCTGGAAACCCAATATTCATAATTTCACACGAATATGCTGGGATGAAGGCTAAAATAATGCCTACCCACAGCAGTGCCTCGATTGAATTTGGACTGTGGACTTTAAAGTAGCCCTAGACTGCTCCCATGCACTCTGCATGGGAGTAGTCTGGCCCCAGGTCTGGGAGCCAGGTCTGGGGGCCAGATTCACCGAAGCCAGTTACGCGAGTACGTACGAACGTGTACAAAACCTTTTTCTCCAATCTTTGACGGGCTTTGGGTTACATTTATTAAACAAGTTTATCAAGCATGAAAACCTTGCCAATCAACTGTTGTTATTGTTATAAACAGCCTCCCTGGTGCTTCGGAGCTCACTTAACTGTTTTAATAATTATAAACAACAGGCCGGCCACAGATTGAGAACAGATTATATAGGTTCGTAGTGTTTGAGTAACTGCTTTGTGAATCTGGCCCCTGGACTCCTAACAAATTCTATATTTCTGAAAAATTGCTTAAAATCACCATCACATGCCCCTGAATATTATTTGTATATGGAGGCTAGATATTGGTATACCACCCCCCCCCCACCACACAAACAATCACTAAAGGCCCCAGCGGGAATGACCGCCACTACACAAAGCGAGGTAGTAAAGCAGTTAGTGAGTAATAGGGACCGACAGCACTAACATCACACATCATAACTATCTCGTAAGAAGTGTTAGGAAGTAAGATGGCAAAGCACATATGGAGTCATAACCTCTATATAAACGGGTTCAGATCAGGACGCCTCCTTGCCTGGCTCACAGTTGCTGCACCCGCTATGACATGGCCTTACATGCCATGGGCACAGACAAGGGGGCTGTGTCCCTAAGCACTGTGACCACGCCCCCTGGCAGCCCAAGGAGCCAATCACTAGGGGGCTGTGTCCCTAAGCACTGTGACCACGCCCCCTGGCACCCCAAGGAGCCAATCACTAGGGGCCGTGTCCCTAAGCACTGTGACCACGCCCCCTGGCAGCCCAAGGAGCCAATCACTAGGGGGCTGTGTCCCTAAGCACTGTGACCACGCCCCCTGGCAGCCCAAGGAGCCAATCACTAGGGGGCCGTGTCCCTAAGCACTGTGACCACGCCCCCTGGCAGCCCAAGGAGCCAATCACTAGGGGGCCGTGTCCCTAAGCACTGTGACCACGCCCCCTGGCAGCCCAAGGAGCCAATCACTAGGGGGCCGTGTCCCTAAGCACTGTGACCACGCCCCCTGGCAGCCCAAGGAGCCAATCACTAGGGGGCCGTGTCCCTAAGCACTGTGACCACGCCCCCTGGCAGCCCAAGGAGCCAATCACTAGGGGGCTGTGTCCCTAAGCACTGTGACCACGCCCCTGGCAGCCCAAGGAGCCAATCACTAGGGGGCTGTGTCCCTAAGCACTGTGACCACGCCCCTGGCAGCCCAAGGAGCCAATCACTAGGGGGCCGTGTCCCTAAGCACTGTGACCACGCCCCCTGGCAGCCCAAGGAGCCAATCACTAGGGGGCCGTGTCCCTAAGCACTGTGACCACGCCCCCTGGCAGCCCAAGGAGCCAATCACTAGGGGGCCGTGTCCCTAAGCACTGTGACCACGCCCCCTGGCAGCCCAAGGAGCCAATCACTAGGGGGCTGTGTCCCTAAGCACTGTGACCACGCCCCCTGGCAGCCCAAGGAGCCAATCACTAGGGGGCCGTGTCCCTAAGCACTGTGACCACGCCCCCTGGCAGCCCAAGGAGCCAATCACTAGGGGGCTGTGTCCCTAAGCACTGTGACCACGCCCCCTGGCAGCCCAAGGAGCCAATCACTAGGGGGCTGTGTCCCTAAGCACTGTGACCACGCCCCCTGGCAGCCCAAGGAGCCAATCACTAGGGGGCCGTGTCCCTAAGCACTGTGACCACGCCCCTGGCAGCCCAAGGAGCCAATCACTAGGGGGCTGTGTCCCTAAGCACTGTGACCACGCCCCCTGGCAGCCCAAGGAGCCAATCACTAGGGGGCCGTGTCCCTAAGCACTGTGACCACGCCCCCTGGCAGCCCAAGGAGCCAATCACTAGGGGGCCGTGTCCCTAAGCACTGTGACCACGCCCCTGGCAGCCCAAGGAGCCAATCACTAGGGGGCCGTGTCCCTAAGCACTGTGACCACGCCCCCTGGCAGCCCAAGGAGCCAATCACTAGGGGGCCGTGTCCCTAAGCACTGTGACCACGCCCCTGGCAGCCCAAGGAGCCAATCACTAGGGGGCTGTGTCCCTAAGCACTGTGACCACGCCCCCTGGCAGCCCAAGGAGCCAATCACTAGGGGGCCGTGTCCCTAAGCACTGTGACCACGCCCCCTGGCAGCCCAAGGAGCCAATCACTAGGGGGCCGTGTCCCTAAGCACTGTGACCACGCCCCTGGCAGCCCAAGGAGCCAATCACTAGGGGGCCGTGTCCCTAAGCACTGTGACCACGCCCCCTGGCAGCCCAAGGAGCCAATCACTAGGGGGCCGTGTCCCTAAGCACTGTGACCACGCCCCCTGGCAGCCCAAGGAGCCAATCACTAGGGGGCCGTGTCCCTAAGCACTGTGACCACGCCCCCTGGCAGCCCAAGGAGCCAATCACTAGGGGGCCGTGTCCCTAAGCACTGTGACCACGCCCCCTGGCAGCCCAAGGAGCCAATCACTAGGGGCCGTGTCCCTAAGCACTGTGACCACGCCCCTGGCAGCCCAAGGAGCCAATCACTAGGGGGCCGTGTCCCTAAGCACTGTGACCACGCCCCCTGGCAGCCCAAGGAGCCAATCACTAGGGGGCCGTGTCCCTAAGCACTGTGACCACGCCCCCTGGCAGCCCAAGGAGCCAATCACTAGGGGGCCGTGTCCCTAAGCACTGTGACCACGCCCCTGGCAGCCCAAGGAGCCAATCACTAGGGGGCTGTGTCCCTAAGCACTGTGACCACGCCCCTGGCAGCCCAAGGAGCCAATCACTAGGGGGCTGTGTCCCTAAGCACTGTGACCACGCCCCTGGCAGCCCAAGGAGCCAATCACTAGGGGGCTGTGTCCCTAAGCACTGTGACCACGCCCCCTGGCACCCCAAGGAGCCAATCACTAGGGGGCTGTGTCCCTAAGCACTGTGACCACGCCCCCTGGCAGCCCAAGGAGCCAATCACTAGGGGGCCGTGTCCCTAAGCACTGTGACCACGCCCCCTGGCACCCCAAGGAGCCAATCACTAGGGGGCTGTGTCCCTAAGCACTGTGACCACGCCCCCTGGCAGCCCAAGGAGCCAATCACTAGGGGGCCGTGTCCCTAAGCACTGTGACCACGCCCCCTGGCAGCCCAAGGAGCCAATCACTAGGGGGCTGTGTCCCTAAGCACTGTGACCACGCCCCCTGGCAGCCCAAGGAGCCAATCACTAGGGGGCCGTGTCCCTAAGCACTGTGACCACGCCCCTGGCAGCCCAAGGAGCCAATCACTAGGGGGCTGTGTCCCTAAGCACTGTGACCACGCCCCCTGGCAGCCCAAGGAGCCAATCACTAGGGGGCTGTGTCCCTAAGCACTGTGACCACGCCCCCTGGCAGCCCAAGGAGCCAATCACTAGGGGGCTGTGTCCCTAAGCACTGTGACCACGCCCCCTGGCAGCCCAAGGAGCCAATCACTAGGGGGCTGTGTCCCTAAGCACTGTGACCACGCCCCCTGGCAGCCCAAGGAGCCAATCACTAGGGGGCTGTGTCCCTAAGCACTGTGACCACGCCCCCTGGCAGCCCAAGGAGACAATCACTAGGGGGCCGTGTCCCTAAGCACTGTGACCACGCCCCCTGGCAGCCCAAGGAGACAATCACTAGGGGGCCGTGTCCCTAAGCACTGTGACCACGCCCCTGGCAGCCCAAGGAGCCAATCACTAGGGGGCCGTGTCCCTAAGCACTGTGACCACGCCCCCTGGCAGCCCAAGGAGCCAATCACTAGGGGGCTGTGTCCCTAAGCACTGTGACCACGCCCCCTGGCAGCCCAAGGAGCCAATCACTAGGGGGCTGTGTCCCTAAGCACTGTGACCACGCCCCCTGGCAGCCCAAGGAGCCAATCACTAGGGGGCTGTGTCCCTAAGCACTGTGACCACGCCCCCTGGCAGCCCAAGGAGCCAATCACTAGGGGGCTGTGTCCCTAAGCACTGTGACCACGCCCCCTGGCAGCCCATGGAGCCAATCACTAGGGGGCTGTGTCCCTAAGCACTGTGACCACGCCCCCTGGCAGCCCAAGGAGCCAATCACTAGAGGGCTGTGTCCCTAAGCACTGTGACCACGCCCCCTGGCAGCCCAAGGAGCCAATCACTAGGGGGCTGTGTCCCTAAGCACTGTGACCACGCCCCCTGGCAGCCCAAGGAGCCAATCACTAGGGGGCCTACTTCACACTGGGCCTTGCCAAGGGGGAATTAAAATTAAATTAAAATTTAAATTTAAATTCCCAAGAATTGTGGATGAGAGAGTTGAAGGCGTCCACGTGGTGTGTGAATTTGTAAACAGTTCGGAGCTTGGAGCGGCTCTGCGGGCCGCTCCAAGCAACAGCCTGGTGGACCAAGCTCTCACAAGTCAAGCCTGGCCTCGGGCCGGGCTGTGGTGGGTATGTGGGCCTGCGGGCCGCTCCAAGCAACAGCCTGGTGGACCAAGCTCTCACAAGTCAAGCCTGGCCTCGGGCCGGGCTGTGGTGGGTATGTGGGCCTGTGGGCCGCTCCAAGCAACAGCCTGGTGGACCAAACTCTCACAAGTCAAGCCTGGCCTCGGGCCGGGCTGTGGTGGGTATGTGGGCCTGCGGGCCGCTCCAAGCAACAGCCTGGTGGACCAAACTCTCACAAGTCAAGCCTGGCCTCGGGCCGGGCTGTGGTGGGTATGTGGGCCTGCGGGCCGCTCCAAGCAACAGCCTGGTGGACCAAACTCTCACAAGTCAAGCCTGGCCTCGGGCCGGGCTGTGGTGGGTATGTGGGCCTGCGGGCCGCTCCAAGCAACAGCCTGGTGGACCAAACTCTCACAAGTCAAGCCTGGCCTCGGGCCGGGCTGTGGTGGGTATGTGGGCCTGCGGGCCGCTCCAAGCAACAGCCTGGTGGATCAAACTCTCACAAGTCGAGCCTGGCCTCGGGCCGGGCTTGGGGAGTAGAACAACTCCCAGAACCCCATCAACCAGGTATCAACCAGGTATCAACCAGTCAGTTGTAAACACACTGGGCGAGGCCAGAGAGGCCTGGGGTCAAATTCACGAAAGCACTTACGCAAGCACTTACGAACCTATATATCTTTTCTCAATCTTTGGCGGCTTTGTTTACAATTATTAAACAGTTAATAAGCTCCGAAGCACCAGGAGGCTGTTTATAACAATAACAACAGTTGATTGGCAAGTTTTCATGCTTGTAAACTGTTTAATAAATGTAACCAAAGCCGTCAAAGGTTGAGGAAAGATGTACACGTTCGTAAGTGCTTGCGTAAGTGCTTTCGTGAATCTGGCCCCTGGAGGCCATACCTGGCCTCCAGGGAGGTAGGAAGGGCCAAATCCACAAGGGCCGTGACGAGGATTCGAACCTGCGTCCGGGAGCATCCCAGACACTGCCTTAAACGACTGAGCTACGACAGGGTAAAGAGTAAGCCTTAACATAGGCGACTAATGGACGTTCACTCCATCTAAGAACATAACTTGGCCATCCCGGGACAGGTCGTTCCAACACGAGTAGCTCGCTGGCTACCACAGACAAGTCCCCGCCTTCAACAACCTTCTTGGTCCAACCCAAACAACCCTTGTGCTCCTGGGGACTGTTCTTGCTGGCCACTCCTGGTGGACCCCCCCCCCCCCCCAGCCCACGCGCCTCTCACATCACCTCTGAGGAAAGAAAACCACTTAGTACGGAGGAAACTACACCTGTTTCCGTGAGACCGCAGCTTTCAACACGGGCAACAATGGGGTGAGGTGTGCTCAACAGATGGCGTCAACATTGTCACAGACAGAGAGAGCGTCCAAGTGTACCTTGTTAATGGTTGTACCAGGTTGTCAACTGACCCTTGTTAACTAATTCTATGGAACATTTCCTGTCGTGACTCACACGGCTGGTAACGAAGGGGAGAATAAGGAGGGAGAAGGGAGGAGATAATTAAGGAAGAAGAGAAGGGAGGGAAGCTTGATGATTGTGACTGGTTACCTTTAGTCTGTTCCGCGGTTCAAGGTTCCCGCGGCCCGGTCTCTGACCAGGCCTCCTGGTTGATCTGGTATCCTTTAGAGGTGTTTATCCAGTTCTCTGTTGAATTACACACAGAAACCACAATAACCTGATGCATCAAATGAACAACAGAAACCCTGGTTTGTGTCTCGGAGAGGCTGCAGGATCCAAGTAAGTTCAGTAGAACTTCTGGGTTTCAACTCTTTTGACCATGTCGTAGCTCAGTCGATTAAGGCAGTGTCTGGGATGCTCTCGGACGTAGGTTCGAATCCTCGTCACGGCCCTTTGTGGATTTGTTCTCTCTTGAACACTGTGAGAACACTCTTGAACACCTCATGAAGATCCTAGTGTCATCTGCAAAGGATGATACAGTGCTATAGATTGTGTTCTTGTCTATGTCCGATATGAGGATGAGAAAAAGTACTGGAGCAAGCACAGTACCCTGGGGTACTGTACTGGAGCAAGCACAGTACCCTGGGGGACTGTACTGGAGCAAGCACAGTACCATGGGGGACTGTACTGGAGCAAGCACAGTACCATGGGGGACTGTACTGGAGCAAGCACAGTACCCTGGGGGACTGTACTGGCGCAAGCACAGTACCCTGGGGACTGTACTGGAGCAAGCACAGTACCCTGGGGGACTGTACTGGAGCAAGCACAGTACCCTGGGGGACTGTACTGGAGCAAGCACAGTACCCTGGGGGACTGTACTGGAGCAAGCACAGTACCCTGGGGGACTGTACTGGAGCAAGCACAGTACCCTGGGGGACTGAGCTCTTCACGGTTGATGGGCTGGATTTTATCTTGTTGACTATTACACATTGGGTTCTGTTAGTCAGGAAATTGTAGATCCATCTGCCTATTTTTCCGGTAATTCCTTTTGAGCGCATTTTATGGGCAATAACACCATGGTCACATTTATCAAAAGCTTTTGCGAAATCTGTGTAAATTACATCAGCGTTTTGTTTGTCTTCCATAGCATCTAATGCCATATCATAGTGGTCCAGCAACTGTGACAGGTAAGAGCGCCCTGTTCTGAAACCATGTTGTCCGGGGTTATGGAGATGCTGTGATTCCATGTATTTTGTGATCTTACTTCTTAGCACTCTCTCAAAAATTTTTATGATGTGCGATGTTAGTGCTATCGGTCTGTAATTTTTTGCCTCTGCCTTATTTCCTCCTTTATGAAGTGGTGCTATCTCTGCTGTTTTTAGTATGTCAGGAATAACGCCAGTATCTAGGCTTTGTCTCCACAGAATGTGAAGGGCCTGCGATAGTGGTTTTTTACAGTTCTTGATGAATATGGAGTTCCAAGAATGAGGACATGGGGCTAGATTCACGAAGCAGTTACGCAAGCACTTACGAACCTGGGGCCAGATTCACGAAGCAGTTACGCAAGCACTTACGAACCTGGGGCCAGATTCACGAAGCAGTTACGCAAGCACTTACGAACCTGGGGCCAGATTCACGAAGCAGTTACGCAAGCACTTACGAACCTGGGGCCAGATTCACGAAGCAGTTACGCAAGCACTTACGAACCTGGGGCCAGATTCACGAATCAGTTACGCAAGCACTTACGAACCTGGGGCCAGATTCACGAAGCAGTTACGCAAGCACTTACGAACCTGGGGCCAGATTCACGAAGCAGTTACGCAAGCACTTACGAACCTGGGGCCAGATTCACGAAGCAGTTACGCAAGCACTTACGAACCTGGGGCCAGATTCACGAAGCAGTTAGGCAAGCACTTACGAACCTGGGGCCAGATTCACGAATCAGTTACACAAGCACTTACGAACCTGGGCCCCAGATTCACGAAGCAGTTAGGCAAGTACTCACACAGAACTGTGTTACTATCACACAGTATATTCATTTCAGCGACTGTTGCAAAGTTATCAAAATGATTTTTACTTAGGCTTTGCAATGCTGCTGTTGAATCATTGCAAGTCATTGCACGGTTAGTGTTTCTTGCGAGGAATCTTAACAATGGCTTAGCGTTGCTTGTGTTGAAGAGGCAGAGTTCTCAAAGGTAACCTCTCTACATGGGTCAGCCTCACAGGGAGGTAACCTCTCTACATGGGTCAGCCTCACAGGGAGGTAACCTCTCTACATGGGTCAGCCTCACAGGGAGGTAACCTCTCTACATGGGTCAGCCTCACAGGGAGGTAACCTCTCTACATGGGTCAGCCTCACACGGAGGTAACTTCTCTACATGGGTCAGCCTCACTGGGAGGTAACCTCTCTACATGGGTCAGCCTCACTGGGAGTTAACCTCTCTACATGGGTCAGCCTCACAGGGAGGTAACCTCTCTACATGGGTCAGCCTCACAGGGAGGTAACCTCTCTACATGGGTCAGCCTCACAAGGAGGTAACCTCTCTACATGGGTCAGCCTCACAGGGAGGTAACCTCTGTACATGGGTCAGCCTCACAGGGAGGTAACCTCTCTACATGGGTCAGCCTCACAGGGAGGTAACCTCTCTACATGGGTCAGCCTCACAGGGAGGTAACTTCTCTACATGGGTCAGCCTCACAGGGAGGTAACCTCTCTACATGGGTCAGCCTCACAGGGAGGTAACTTCTCTACATGGGTCAGCCGCACAGGGAGGTAACCTCTCTACATGGGTCAGCCTCACAGGGAGGTAACCTCTCTACATGGGTCAGCCTCACAGGGAGGTAACCTCTCTACATGGGTCAGCCTCACAGGGAGGTAACCTCTCTACATGGGTCAGCCTCACAGGGAGGTAACCTCTCTACATGGGTCAGCCTCACAGGGAGGTAACCTCTCTACATGGGTCAGCCTCACAGGAAGGTAACTTCTCTACATGGGTCAGCCTCACAAGGAGGTAACCTCTCTACATGGGTCAGCCTCACAGGGAGGTAACTTCTCTACATGGGTCAGCCTCACAGGGAGGTAACTTCTCTACATGGGTCAGCCTCACAGGGAGGTAACTTCTCTACATGGGTCAGCCTCACAGGGAGGTAACCTCTCTACATGGGTCAGCTTCACAGGGAGGTAACCTCTCTACATGGGTCAGCCTCACAGGGAGGTAACCTCTCTACATGGGTCAGCCTCACAGGGAGGTAACTTCTCTACATGGGTCAGCCTCACAGGGAGGTAACCTCTCTACATGGGTCAGCCTCACAGGGAGGTAACTTCTCTACATGGGTCAGCCTCACAGGGAGGTAACCTCTCTACATGGGTCAGCCTCACAGGGAGGTAACTTCTCTACATGGGTCAGCTTCACAGGGAGGTAACCTCTCTACAAGGGTCAGCTTCACAGGGAGGTAACTTCTCTACATGGGTCAGCTTCACAGGGAGGTAACCTCTCTACAAGGGTCAGCTTCACAGGGAGGTAACCTCTCTACATGGGTCAGCCTCACAGGGAGGTAACCTCTCTACAAGGGTCAGCTTCACAGGGAGGTAACTTCTCTACATGGTTAGCTTCACAGGGAGGTAACCTCTCTACAAGGGTCAGCTTCACAGGGAGGTAACCTCTTTACATGGGTCAGCCTCACAGGGAGGTAACCTCTCTGCAGGCATGGCTGTGAGGTGTGGGTGGGGGGGGGGGGGTGGTGAGGGGCCTCCCTAGGAGCATGGGTGCACCTACCCAGGTGAGGGAAAGTGAGGGGGGGGGGGGAGGGAGGGAACAGGAAGCTTGCCTCACCTCACAACTTCCTCACCTAACTGTACACGAGAGGTAGAGGTTCACCTGGCTGGTGGAGCCACTCAGGTCATTGTCTCTCTCACCACTCAGGTCATTGTCTCTCTCACCACTCAGGTCATTGTCTGTCACCACTCAGGTCATTGTCTCTCACCACTCAGGTCATTGTCTCTCACCACTCAGGTCATTGTCTGTCACCACTCAGGTCATTGTCTCTCACCACTCAGGTCATTGTCTCTCACCACTCAGGTCATTGTCTCTCTCACCACTCAGGTCATTGTCTCTCTCACCACTCAGGTCACTCTCTCTCACCACTCAGGTCATTGTCTGTCACCACTCAGGTCACTCTCTCTCACCACTCAGGTCATTGTCTCTCACCACTCAGGTCATTGTCTCTCTCACCACTCAGGTCATTGTCTCTCACCACTCAGGTCACTCTCTCACACCACTCAGGTCATTGTCTCTCACCACTCAGGTCATTGTCTCTC
>WNGS01004549.1:0-10347 GCA_020271785.1 Procambarus virginalis
CATTGCACATATTTTAGGGTGATGGAGGTCCCGTGGTGTGCAGGCAGCCAGTGCAGTGAATTATTGTCATATAAGGACGAGCGGGAGGGGGCGGGGGACAAAGAGATATAACTAGATAGAGAGATAGGTAGATGGATTGGTAGAGATAGAGAGAGACGGGGAGACAAAGACATACCCGACCAGTTCAGCAGTATTTTATCATCTCGTTGTTGTTGTTTAAGATTCGCTACGTGGAACAAAAAGTTCCAGGTAGCACGGCATAGTTGAGCCCGCAGTGATTTACCATCTCTTTCTGTGTAATGTATGTACAGGTGATTGACTATGGCAGTGTGCACAGCATCGTAGAGCAACGTCGAATTAACGTCATCAACTTGTTGATCTCAGGGACTTGCTCAGGTCCCTATGGAGGGCAGCTGGACTTGCTCAGTCCCTATGGAGGGCAGCTGGACTTGCTCAGGTCCCTATGGAGGGCAGCTGGACTTGCTCAGGTCCCTATGGAGGGCAGCTGGACTTGCTCAGGTCCCTATGGAGGGCAGCTGGACTTGCCCAGGTCCCTATGGAGGGCAGCTGGACTTGCTCAGGTCCCTATGGAGGGGAGCTGGACTTGCTCAGGTCCCTATGGAGGGCAGCTGGACTTGCTCAGGTCCCTATGGAGGGCAGCTGGACTTGCTCAGGTCCCTATGGAGGGCAGCTGGACTTGCTCAGGTCCCTATGGAGGGCAGCTGGACTTGCTCAGGTCCCTATGGAGGGCAGCTGGACTTGCTCAGGTCCCTATGGAGGGCAGCTGGACTTGCTAAACCATCAAAATTTTCAGCCCCGGCAATAGTATGAATTGCATTTTAATAGTAATGATAATTATTGTAATTGTAACGATAGTCGTCGTTGTAAATTTCATACTAATAATTCCGACTTTGGCAATAGTAATAAAGCCAATAAGAAGAACAATAAGGTGGAGAAGGGACCAGGTTTACTGGGCTCGTTACTTACGGTACAGCTTCAACTTACGGGGGCTTGCAGGTCATAAAAAGATTTTCTTAAGAAAAATGTTAAGTGCTGGCGAGGCTTTTGTTGCAAAGGTGCTGCCGTTTGTGGTGGATTGGTGCTGCGGTTTGTGGTGGGTTGGTGCTGCGGTTTGTGGTGGGTTGGTGCTGCTGTTTGTGGTGGGTTGGTGCTGCTGTTTGTGGTGGGTTGGTGCTGCGGTTTGTGGTGTGTTGGTGCTGCGGTTTGTGGTGGGTTGGTGCTGTCGTTTGTGGTGGGTTGGTGCTGCGGTTTGTGGTGGGTTGGTGCTGCTGTTTGTGGTGGGTCGGTGCTGTCGTTTGTGGTGGGTTGGTGCTGGGAGGGTTGGTTGTCCCAAAGAGCATGTCTTTGGGACAACCATTATCATGCATTATCATGCACGCCGAGTGAGAGCAACACAGAGTGAGTACACAATTAGGTGAGTACAGAGCTATACCCCTGACGCGACCTCTCGTGGTGTCGTGGAGCCGAAACACGACACACAGTTATTTGGTAAGTCTGTGGAGCGAGAGAGAGAGAGAGAGAGAGAGAGAGAGAGAGAGAGAGAGAGAGAGAGAGAGAGGAGAGAGAGAGGATTCAGACGTGTTTAACATATTTGTCTCGAGTGATAGCACTTACGTTTAACATTATATAAGTTACATTTTTATCATGCTGGGGAGAGCTACGGCTCCTGTGTGCTGCTGGGAAGAGCTGTGACTCTTGTGTACTGCTAGGGTGAGCTGTGGCTCTTGTGTGCTACTGGGGAGAGCTGTGGCTCCTGTGTGCTGGTGGGGACTACGACACATGCTGCATATATTATATTAACAATCAACTAATTGAATCAACTCATTCTCATATCCCCAACATTTGTGAGTCTCTCTGGTCTCTTTGTGAGAGCAGTGAGACTTGGTCTTTGTGAGACTTCTTCTCGTCCTCTCGTTCTCTCTAACTTTTCTTGTCAAAGCTGCCGTCCGTGTCCTGTGTGAGTTTTCCAGGTCCCTCTCCCTAGACCTCCCGTTAAAGGTGGGTATCCCAGGCTCTTCGAAGTCCAGGTCTGCTCCCAGGCGAAGGTGGGAGGTGACCCCAAGACTTCGAGGTCAAAATCGGATTACCCCGAGACAAATTTGCGGGAAGTATTACTGGTGGTCGTCACTGAGACGACAAGCGCCCTTGACACCTGTCTTGTCGTGGCTTCTTGCCTGTAAACTCGAGTTTGTTTCCGTCATCTTGTGTGTTACCGCGTGCTTAGGTGGTTCCAGGGGTTAGAGGTGGGGGCGCGGTGTCCCGTCTGGTGTGTGTGTGTCATCAGTAGAGTTCAGTGATTTGTGTGAATGCTGCTTCCGCTGGAAAGTGTGTGTATTCACCCCTAGTTATATTCACCTAGTTGTGCTTGCGGGGGTTAAAGCTTTGGCTTTTTGGCCCCTGTGTGTGTGTGGCTGTGTTTATGTGCCGAGATTTTAAGTTGAAGATGTGGAGAAGACCCACATCTGCCCCCTCCATCCCCCAGCACCCAAAACTCCCTCCCTCAGCATCAATACAACAATATAACCCTCCACAGTACAGTCTCCCCCCCCCCCCGTCCCTTCCTTTCCTGCAATCCCGTTACAGTGACCGATCCTTTCCAAGTCCGATCCCCCCCCCACCACCCTGTCCTTCCCTCTTTCTCCCCCTTTACAATTCAAGCCCACCTAACTCAGTTCCACCCTCCTCCCCCACCAGTCAATAACCCCCTCCCCTCCCCTCCCCTCCCCTCCCCGTGCTCAAATGGTCAACACTGCTCGGACAGCTTTAGCTCTAAACAATTACCAACAGTCACAAACACAAGCGAGTTTAACAAAAGAATTAAGAGTAACAGTGCTAACGTGACAACTAGAGACCCAAACAGTGATAACGTGGGGCTGTAGTTACTCAAGAGACTCTCATATAAAGCATGAGGCTTTAAGAGAAAGAAGAGATTAGACTCATTAGTCCTGTTTGTAGTAAAGTCTGGGGGTCTCAATCACGTGTGTGTGTGTGTGTGTGGTGTGTGTGTGTGGTTGTGTGTGGTGTGTGTGGTGTGTGTGTGTGTGTGTGTGTGTGTGTGTGTGTGTGTGTACTCACCTATTTGTACTCACCTATTTGTGCTTGCGGGGGTTGAGCTTTGGCTCTTTGGTCCCGCCTCTCAACTGTCAATCAACTGGTGTACAGATTCCTGAGCCTACTGGGCTCTATCATATCTACACTTGAAACTGTGTATGGAGTCAGCCTCCACCACATCACTGCCTAATGCATTCCATCCGTTAACTACTCTGACACTGAAAAAGTTCCTTCTAACGTCTCTGTGGCTCATGTGGGTACTCAGTTTCCACCTGTGTCCCCTTGTTCGCGTCCCCCCAGTGTTGAATAGTTTGTCCTTGTCTACCCGGTCGATTCCTCTGAGGATTTTGTAGGTTGTGATCATATCTCCCCTTACTCTTCTGTCTTCCAGTGTCGTAAGGTGCATTTCCCGCAGCCTTTCCTCGTAACTCATGCCTCTTAGTTCTGGGACTAGTCTAGTGGCATACCTTTGGACTTTTTCCAGCTTCGTCTTGTGCTTGACAAGGTACGGGCTCCATGCTGGGGCTGCATACTCCAGGATTGGTCTTACATATGTGGTGTACAAGATTCTGAATGATTCCTTACACAGGTTCCTGAACGCTGTTCTGATGTTAGCCAGCCTCGCATATGCCGCAGATGTTATCCTTTTTATGTGGGCTTCAGGAGACAGGTTTGGTGTGATATCAACTCCTAGATCTTTCTCTCTGTCCGTTTCATTAAGTACTTCATCTCCTATTCTGTATCCTGTGTCTGGCCTCCTGTTTCCACTGCCTAGTTTCATTACTTTGCATTTACTCGGGTTGAACTTCAACAGCCATTTGTTGGACCATTCACTCAGTCTGTCTAGGTCGTCTTGTAGCCTCCTACTATCGTCCTCAGTTTCAATCCTCCTCATAATTTTTGCATCATCGGCAAACATTGAGAGAAACGATTCTATACCCTCTGGGAGATCATTTACATATATCAGAAACAGTATAGGTCCAAGGACTGACCCCTGCGGGACTCCACTCGTAACGTCTCGCCAATCTGAGACCTCACCCCTCACACTGACTCTTTGTCTCCTGTTGCTTAGGTACTCCTGTATCCAACGGAGTACCTTCCCTTTCACTCCAGCCTGCATCTCCAGCTTTTTCACTAGCCTCTTGTGTGGCACTGTATCAAAGGCTTTCTGACAATCCAAAAATATGCAGTCTGCCCACCCTTCTCTTTCTTGCCTTATTTTTGTTGCCTGGTCGTAGAATTCAAGTAACCCTGTGAGGCAGGACCTGCCATCCCTGAACCCATGTTGATGCTGTGTTACAAAGTTCTTTCGCTCCAGGTGCTCCACTAGCTTTCTTCGCACAATCTTCTCCATCAGCTTGCATGGTATGCAGGTTAGGGACACTGGCCTGTAATTCAGTGCCTCCTGTCTATCCCCTTTCTTGTATATCGGGACTACATTAGCTGCTTTCCAAATTTCTGGCAGTTCCCCTGTTGCCAGAGATTTGTTATACACTATGGAGAGTGGTAGGCACAGTTCTTCTGCTCCTTCCTTAAGTATCCAAGGAGAGATTCCATCTGGGCCTATAGCCTTTGTCACATCCAACTCTAGTAAACACTTTCTTACTTCCCGCTTGTAATCTCAAACTCTTCCAGTGGTTCCTGGTTAGCTATCCCCTCTCTTAACTCTGGGATTTCTCCTTGTTCTAGGGTGAAGACCTCTTGGAATTTCTTATTCAGTTCCTCACATACTTCCTTGTCGCTTGTAGTGAATCCTTCTGCCCTATCCTTAATTTCATAACCTGTTCCTTTACTGTTGTTTTTCTCCTGATGTGGCTATGCAGCAATTTAGGTGTGTGTGTGTGTGTGTGTGTGTGTGTGTGTGTGTGTGTGTGTGTGTGTGTGTGTGTGTTGTGTGTGTGTGTGTGGTGTGTGGTGTGTGTGTGTGTGGTGTGTGTGTGTGTGTCTGTGTGTGTGTGTGGGGGGGGGGTGATGACAGCAGCTGGAAAACCCCAAATATAGTAGCGGCATTGGTAAACCACCACTGTAGTCACTGATAAACCACCACTCATCAACACGAGTCAATGGTGCGATGATGGTAACAAGGCTTGACGTCGTGAGAAGGGCCCCGGAGGTGGCAGCTGCGACAGGGAACAGAGCTCTTAAGTCTGGGGATCTTAAATCATCGAGAAGTAGACTTGGAGACACAGTGGGGGGGGGGGGTGGAGAGAGGATGTGGTGATCACGGTGTTTACAGTGTGGTGCGGGGGGGGGGGGGGGGTGTTGACCCATTCACCACCCAATATATATCTCATCCCTCAAGGATGAGATCTTGGAGCGGCTGTCCTGCCCCGCTAGGAGACAGCGACAGCGACAGTGGGGGTGATGGCAGGAAACATGAGTAGTGGAACAAAAGTCAAATGGCTTCCATGGCGAGGCATCACAGTGCACAAGAGGTGGGGCAGTAACAAGGGGTCACACAAGGGGTGGAGCCAGGACGAAGTGTCTCATGTGAGGGGAAATGAAGGGAATACTAGGTAACACCCGTAGAGTGGTGGTGGAGGTAGGTAGAGTAAACGGTGCACCCTACTAGGTGATTAAATCCAAGAGGTGGGGCCCAGAGCTGGAGCTCAGTCTCCACAATAGCCCACAACATTCACACACAGGTGCCCAGATTCGAAGTTCGCATAAGAGGAAGCAGGACACGCTCCTGCGGTTGTCCCCCGGACCTGCTGGGGCGCACGTCAAGGGCTGGTGAGGGGATGGTGCCACTGTGAGGCGGGACACTGTAGGCTTGTGCGTACAGTGAGGCAGGGCACGCCATGTTGGTGGCAGGTAGGCCTGCAACACGGCCTGCAACACGGCCTACCACGGCCTGTAACACGGCCTGTAATACGGCCTACCACGGCCTACCATGGCCTGCAACACGGCCTACCACGGCCTGCAGGGCGAGGCGTCCTGTAGGCTCTCCTCGCGACCCGGCCTGCCCACTGGTCACAATTCACACTGAAGATATAATTTAGCAATAAGTTAATTAATATGTACATGGAAGGTGTGGGTGAATGACGCGTGTGCGTGCACGCGTATGCACGCAAGCATGCAAAGAGACGCTCAGACAAGCATGCGCGCACATTGCCACCAGACTAGTACCCGAACTGAGGGGTATGAGCTACGAGAAAAGACTACGAGAATTAAACCTCATGTTTCTGGAAGACAGAAGAGTTAGGGGACATGATCACCAGATACAAGATTCTCAAAGGAATTCATAGGATAGATAAGGCATTGTTTATTTAACACAAAGGGCACACGCACCAGGGGACACAGGTGGAAATCGAATGCCCAAATGATTCATAGAGACATTACAAATTTTTCAGTGTTAAGAGTTGTTGACAAATGTAATGCATTAGGCAGGGATGTGGTAGAGGCTGACTCCATACACAGTTTCAAGTATAGATATGATAGAGCCCAGTAGGCTCAGGAACCTGTGCAACAGTTAATTGACAGTTGAGAGGCGGGACCAAAGAGCCAGAGCTCGACCCCGCAAGCACAATAAGTGAGTATAACTAGGTGAGTATACACACACGCGCGCGCGCGCCCAAACCCACACCAGAATATATTGTCTTGTGGCCAGGCCAAGTCTCATTCTTGTACAAATATGCGAACACAATATCCTTTTAACCTGTGGCGAAATTCAGCAATTTCGGGATCAAACGCCTAAGCTCGGTAGACAGTCATTGGTTACACTTCCCCTTCCGTTCCCAACCCCAACCTCTCCCGTCCCCATCCCCTACCTTTTCCCTTCTGTTCCTCTCACCTCCCCCCCTTCCCCACATCCAGCTTCGGCCATACCCCCATAAAGCTCCACTCCCGGTTCCGCGAGGCTCCTCCTCTTCACCCCCGGTCCCGCGAGGCTCCTCCTCTTCACCATCGGTTCCGCGAGGCTCCTCCTCTTCACCCCCGGTCCCGCGAGGCTCCTCCTCTTCACCCCCGGTCCCGCGAGGCTCCTCCTCTTCACCTCCGGTCCCGCGAGGCTCCTCTTCACTTCTGTGTCCAAGGCTCCATTCTTCCACCGCGTCAAGCACCCCGTCAAGGCTGCTGATCTCGTCAAGGACCCGGGAGAGCCTGGGTACATCCAGGACGCCGCGTGAAAAAACAGTTATCACTGGCAGTGTGTGTCTGGCCACTACGTATAAACCTCATCCTCCTAACCTTACCTTACCAGCAACGTATGAACCCAATCAACCCACCTAACCTATCAAGTCCGATGCATGGAACCTGGTACCTGGTTGATACCTGGTTGATGGGGTTCTGGGAGTTCTTCTACTCCCCAAGCCCGGCCCGAGGCCAGGCTTGACTTGTGAGAGTTTGGTCCACTAGGCTGTTGCTTGGAGCGGCCCGCAGGCCCACATACCCACCACAGCCCGGCTGGTCCGGAACTCCTTGGAGGAATAAATCTAGTTTCCTCTTGAAGATGTCCACGGTTGTTCCGGCAATATTTCTTATGCTTGCTGGGAGGACGTTGAACAACCGCGGACCTCTGATGTTTATACAGTGTTCTCTGATTGTGCCTATGGCACCCCTGCTCTTCACTGGTTCTATTCTGCATTTTCTTCCATATCGTTCACTCCAGTACGTTGTTATTTTACTGTGTAGATTTGGGACCTGGCCCTCCAGTATCTTCCAGGTGTATATTATTTGATATCTCTCTCGTCTTCTTTCTAGTGAGTACATTTGGAGAGCTTTGAGACGATCCCAATAATTTAGGTGCTTTATCGCGTCTATGCGTGCCGTATATGTTCTCTGTATTCCCTCTATTTCAGCAATCTCTCCTGCTCTGAAGGGGGAAGTGAGTACTGAACAGTACTCAAGACGGGACAGCACAAGTGACTTGAAGAGTACAAGCATTGTGATGGGATCCCTGGATTTGAAAGTTCTCGTAATCCATCCTATCATTTTTCTGGCTGTCGCAATATTTGCTTGGTTATGCTCCCTAAACGTTAGGTCGTCAGACATCATTATTCCCAAATCCTTTACATGTTGTTTTCCTACTATGGGCACATTTGATTGTGTTTTGTACCCTGTATTATGTTTAAGGTCCTCATTTTTACCGTACCTGAGTACCTGGAATTTGTCACTGTTAAACATCATATTATTTTCTGATGCCCAGTCGAAAACTTTATTAATATCAGCTTGAAGTTTTTCAATGTCTTCAGCCGAGGTAATTTTCATACTGATTTTTGTGTCGTCTGCAAAGGATGATACGAAGCTGTGACTTGTATTTTTGTCTATATCTGATATGAGAATAAGGAAAAGCAGCGGTGCAAGGACTGTACCCTGAGGTACAGAGCTTTTAACTGCACTTGGACTAGATTTTATATGGTTGACCGTTACTCGCTGAGTCCTGTTTGACAGAAAACTGAGTATCCAGCGTCCTACTTTACCGGTTATTCCCATTGACTTCATTTTGTGTGCTATCACGCCATGGTCACATTTATCGAATGCCTTTGCGAAGTCCGTGTATATCACATCAGCATTCTGTTTTTCTTCTAATGCCTCAGTGACTTTATCGTAGTGCTCAAGTAGCTGTGAGAGGCACGATCTTCCCGCTCGAAATCCATGTTGGCCTGGGTTGTGAAGGTCATTGGTCTCCATGAAATTGGTGACCTGACTCCTAATCACTCTCTCAAATACTTTTATTATGTGCGATGTTAGTGCAACTGGTCTATAATTCTTTGCCAATGCTTTGCTCCCTCCCTTGTGTAGAGGGGCTATGTCTGCTACTTTAAGTGCATCTGGTATCTCCCCCGTGTCCAAGCTCTTCCTCCACACTATACTGAGTGCCTGTGCTACCGGCACTTTGCATTTCTTTATAAATATTGAATTCCATGAGTCTGGACCTGGGGCCGAGTGCATGGGCATGTTTTCAATTTCTCTTTCAAAATTTAGTGCGCTCGTGTTGATATCAGTTATATTTACAGGGGTTTGGATATCCCGCATAAAGAAATTGTCTGGATCTTCTACTTTCATGTTGTTTATTGGAGTGCTAAACATGTCCTCATACTGCTTTTTTAGGATTTCACTAATTTCTTTGTCATCCTCCGTGTATGAACCTTCACTTGTACGAAAACAATAGACATTTGTGAGCCGCTACTCGTCATGGTAGGCTGCATTTGATAGAGTAGCCTGAGCTACTCTATCCATTTTAGATGTATTTTATTGACTCTGTAAACGTACTTGAACACAATGTGAAATTCACGAGCTGTTTGTTGCGAGAACGGGTTGTAGTGCGCCCCCGCGGCCAGTGGAGTGCCCCGCGGCCTTTGGAGCGCCCCCGCGGCCAGTGGAGGGCCCGGCGGCCAGTGGAGGGCCCCTGCGACCAGTTGAGGACCATTGCGGTTTGTGGAGTGCCCCCCGCGGCCAGTTGAGGACCATTGTGGGTTAGTGGAGTGCCCCGGCGGCCAGTGGAGAGGCCCCGGCGGCCAGTGGAGGACCATTGCGGTTAGTGGAGTGCCCCCGCGGTCAGTTGAGGGCCCCCGTGGCCAGTGGAGGGCCCTTGCACACATAAACGAGTCGGTTAACGACAGCCTATTAGCACCAAGGCTTAGTAGGCTGTCGAGGCCTATCAGGTCGAGTGAAAGCACACAATTTATATAAATAAAAATGTTAGTTTGTTCAAAATCGCTAATCTTCGAAAGTTCTTCACCGATTGCTTTGAAATTTTGACACAACGTTCCATTCGCATCCAAGCGTGTTTTTATATTCATACTATCAATATGTCCCGTCTGTGATGGGTAAAAAAAACATGCTTTTTTGAAAAAACTGTGTTTCTCATGTGAGGAAAATCTTTGAAACCTCTTTACCGATTGCTCTGAAATTTTGACACAACGTTGCAATCAAATAGGTGCGTGTTTCTTCGTATACCTACTATATACGTGTCTCACCTGTGACAGGAAAAAATATGCGTTTTTTGAAAAACAGTGCCATCTGTTGGACGTAAGAGCAACACATGCTGTAATCTCCGAAAGTTATTGACAGATTGTTTTGAAATTTTGACATAACGTCCCATTCGAATATGCGCGTGTTTTTATATGCCTACTATATAGATGCCACATCTGTGACAGGTAAAAACATGCTTTTTTTTTTAAACAGTGTCATGTAGTAGTGTGCAACAGTGTCGTGTAGTAGTAGGTAGTATGCAGTAGGCAAACAGGGCACGTAGTAGAACACCCGCTATACTAACTATGTTACAGAATTCAATTTCAATATGTTTTCCGATTGCATTGATAAATTGAATCT
>WNGS01004550.1:28361-52999 GCA_020271785.1 Procambarus virginalis
CAGTTCCCTCAGCCTTTCCTCGTAACTCAGGCCTCTAGTTCTGGGACTAGTCTAGTGGCATACCTCTGAACTTTTTCCAGTTTCGTCATGTGCTTGACAAGGTACGGGCTCCATGCTGGGGCCGCATACTCCAGGATTGGTTTTACATACGTTTTATGCAAAGTTCTGAATGATTCCTTAGACATGTTCCTGAAGGCTGTTCTGATTTTAGCCATCCTCGTATACGCCGGAGATGTTATTCTTTTGATGTATGTGTGTACTTACCTAGTTGTGCTTGAGGGGTTGAGCTCTGGCTCTTTGGTCCCGCCTCTCAACTGTCAATCAACTAATGTACAGGTTCCTGAGCCTACAGGGCTCTATCATATTACACTGAAACTGTGTATGGAGCAGCCTCCACCACATCACTTCACTAATGCATTCCATTTGTCTACAACTCTGACACTGAAAAAGTTCTTTCTAATGCCTCTATGGCTCATTTGGGCACTCAGTTTCCACCTGTGTCCCTAGTGCGTATGACCCTTGGTTAGTAACCTGTCTTTATCTACCAGGGACAGTACAGGTATAACCAAGGACAGTACTGGTATAACTAACCAAGGGACAGTACTGGTATAACTAACCAAGGGACAGTCCTTTTATAACCAAGGGACAGTCCTGGTATAACCAAGGGACAGTACTGGTATAACTAACCAAGTGACAGTTCGGTATAACCAAGGGACAGTACAGGTATAACCAAGGGACAGTACAGGTATAACCAAGGGACAGTACTGGTATAACCAAGGGACAGTACAGGTATAACCAAGGGACAGTACTGGTATAACCAACGGACAATCCTGGTATAACCAACGGACAGTACAGGTATAATCAAGGGACAGTACTGGTATAACCAAATAACAGTACTGGTATAACTAAGGGACAGTACAGGTATAACCAAGGGACAGTACTGGTATAACCAAGGGTCAGTACTGGTATAACCAAGGGTCAGTACAGATATAACCAAGGGACAGTACAGGTATAACCAAGGGACAGTACTGGTATAACCAAGGGACAGTATTGGTATAACCAAGGGACAGTACAGGTATAACCAAGGGACAGTATTGGTATAACCAAGGGACAGTACAGGTATAACCAAGGGACAGTATTGGTATAACCAAGGGACAGTACTGGTATAACCAAAAGACAGTACTGGTATAACCAAGGGACAGTACTGGTATAACCAAGGGACAGTACAGGTATAACCAAGGGACAGTACAGGTATAACCAATGGACAGTACAGGTATAACCAAGGGACAGTACTGGTATAACCAAGGGACAGTACTGGTATAATCAAGGGACAGTGCTATTATAACCAAGGGACAGTACTGGTATAACCAAGGGACAGTACTGGTATAACCAAGGGACAGTACAGGTATAACCAAGGGACAGTACTGGTATAACCAAGGGACAGTACTGGTATAACCAAGGGACAGTACAGGTATAACCAAGGGACAGTACAGGTATAACCAAGGGACAGTACTGGTATAACCAAGGGACAGTACTGGTATAACCAAGGGACAGTACAGGTATAACCAAGGGACAGTACTGGTATAACCAAGGGACAGTACTGGTATAACCAAGGGACAGTACAGGTATAACCAAGGGACAGTACTGGTATAACTAACCAAGGGACAGTACAGGTATAACCAAGGGACAGTACAGGTATAACCAAGGGACAGTACAGGTATAACCAAGGGACAGTACTGGTATAACTAACCAAGGGACAGTACAGGTATAACCAAGGGACAGTACTGGTATAACCAAGGGACAGTACTGGTATAACCAAGGGACAGTACTGGTATAACCAAGGGACAGTACTGGTATAACTAACCAAGGGACAGTACTGGTATAACCAAGGGACAGTACTGGTATAACCAAGGGACAGTACTGGTATAACCAAGGGACAGTACTGGTATAACCAAGGGACAGTACTGGTATAACTAACCAAGGGACAGTACAGGTATAACCAAGGGACAGTACTGGTATAACTAACCAAGGGACAGTACTGGTATAACCAAGGGACAGTACTGGTATAACCAAGGGACAGTACAGGTATAACCAAGGGACAGTACAGGTATAACCAAGGGACAGTACTGGTATAACTAACCAAGGGACAGTACAGGTATAACCAAGGGACAGTACTGGTATAACCAAGGGACAGTACTGGTATAACCAAGGGACAGTACTGGTATAACCAAGGGACAGTACTGGTATAACTAACCAAGGGACAGTACAGGTATAACCAAGGGACAGTACTGGTATAACCAAGGGACAGTACTGGTATAACCAAGGGACAGTACTGGTATAACTAACCAAGGGACAGTACAGGTATAACCAAGGGACAGTACTGGTATAACTAACCAAGGGACAGTACAGGTATAACCAAGGGACAGTACTGGTATAACCAAGGGACAGTACTGGTATAACCAAGGGACAGTACTGGTATAACCAAGGGACAATACTTGTATAACCAAGGGACAGTACTGGTATAACCAAGGGACAGTACAGGTATAACCAAGGGACAGTAGTGGTATAACCAAGGGACAGTACTGGTATAACCAAGGGACAGTACAGGTATAACCAAGGGACAGTACAGGTATAACCAAGGGACAGTACAGGTATAACCAAGGGACAGTACTGGTATAACCAAGGGACAGTACTGGTATAACCAAGGGACAGTACAGGTATATCCAAGGGACAGTACTGGTATAACCAAGGGACAGTACTGGTATAACCAAGGGACAGTACTGGTATAACCAAGGGACAGTACAGGTATAACCAAAAGACAGTACTGGTATAACCAAGGGACAGTACTGGTATAACCAAGGGACAGTACAGGTATAACCAAGGGACAGTACTGGTATAACCAAGGGACAGTACTGGTATAACCAAGGGACAGTACTGGTATAACCAAGGGACATAAAAAGATACTTCACAACCCTCGTCACTGTTACTTTCCTGTTTACTAATATAATGTTACTTTCTTCTGTTCACCTGCCCGTTGTTATGCTCCTGTTGCTTCCCAAGCTACTTTCTCTTGCTACTTTTCTGTGATCTCTTCTCCTGTTTTTTCCTCTTCTCCAGTTTACTGTGTTTCATGTTTCTTTCTCCTGTTGCGTTGCTATGCTCTACTTTCTCCTGTTGCGTTGCTATGCTCCACTTTCTCCTGTTGCGTTGCTATGCTCCACTTTCTCCTGTTGTGTTGCTATGCTCTTCTTTCTCCTGTTGCGTTGCTATGCTCCACTTTCTCCTGTTGCGTTGCTATGCTCCACTTTCTCCTGTTGTGTTCCTATGTTCCACTTTCTCCTGTTGCGTTGCTATGCTCCACTTTCTCCTGTTGCGTTGCTATGCTCTTCTTTCTCCTGTTGCGTTGCTATGATCCACTTTCTCCTGTTGCGTTGCTATGCTCCACTTTCTCCTGTTGCGTTGCTATGCTCCACTTTCTCCTGTTGCGTTGCTATGCTCCACTTTCTCCTGTTGCGTTGCTATGCTCCACTTTCTCCTGTTGCGTTGCTATGCTCCACTTTCTCCTGTTGCGTTGCTATGCTTCACTTTCTCCTGTTGTGTTCCTATGCTCCACTTTCTCCTGTTGCGTTGCTATGCTCCACTTTCTCCTGTTGCGTTGCTATACTCTTCTTTCTCCTGTTGCGTTGCTATGATCCACTTTCTCCTGTTGCGTTACTATGCTCCACTTTCTCCTGTTGCGTTGCTATGCTCCACTTTCTCCTGTTGCGTTGCTATGCTCCACTTTCTCCTGTTGCGTTGCTATGCTCCACTTTCTCCTGTTGTGTTGCTATGCTCCACTTTCTCCTGTTGTGTTGCTATGCTCCACTTTCTCCTGTTGTGTTGCTATGCTCTTCTTTCTCCTGTTGCGTTGCTATGCTCCACTTTCTCCTGTTGCGTTGCTATTCTCCACTTTCTCCTGTTGCGTTGCTATGCTCCACTTTCTCCTGTTGCGTTGCTATGCTCCACTTTCTCCTGTTGTGTTGCTATGCTCACTTTCTCCTGTTGTGTTGCTATGCTCTTCTTTCTCCTGTTGCGTTGCTATGCTCCACTTTCTCCTGTTGCGTTGCTATGCTCCACTTTCTCCTGTTGTGTTGCTATGCTCTTCTTTCTCCTGTTGCGTTGCTATGCTCCACTTTCTCCTGTTGCGTTGCTATGCTCCACTTTCTCCTGTTGCGTTGCTATGCTCCACTTTCTCCTGTTGCGTTGCTATGCTCCACTTTCTCCTGTTGCGTTGCTATGCTCTTCTTTCTCCTGTTGCGTCCCTATGCTCCACTTTCTCCTGTTGCGTTGCTATGCTCCACTTTCTCCTGTTGCGTTGCTATGCTCTTCTTTCTCCTGTTGCGTCCCTATGCTCCACTTTCTCCTGTTGCGTTGCTATGCTCCACTTTCTCCTGTTGCGTTGCTATGCTCCACTTTCTCCTGTTGCGTTGCTATGCTCCACTTTCTCCTGTTGCGTTGCTATGCTCCACTTTCTCCTGTTGCGTTGCTATGCTCCACTTTCTCCTGTTGCGTTGCTATGCTCCACTTTCTCCTGTTGCGTTGCTATGCTCCACTTTCTCCTGTTGCGTTGCTATGCTCCACTTTCTCCTGTTGCGTTGCTATGCTCCACTTTCTCCTGTTGCGTTGCTATGCTCCACTTTCTCCTGTTGCGTTGCTATGCTCCACTTTCTCCTGTTGCGTTGCTATGCTCCACTTTCTCCTGTTGCGTTGCTATGCTCCACTTTCTCCTGTTGCGTTGCTATGCTCCACTTTCTCCTGTTGCGTTGCTATGCTCCACTTTCTCCTGTTGTGTTGCTATGCTCCACTTTCTCCTGTTGTGTTGCTATGCTCCACTTTCTCCTGTTGTGTTGCTATGCTCCACTTTCTCCTGTTGTGTTGCTATGCTCCACTTTCTCCTGTTGTGTTGCTATGCTCTTCTTACTCCTGTTGCGTTGCTATGCTCCACTTTCTCCTGTTGCGTTGCTATGCTCCACTTTCTCCTGTGCGTTGCTATGCTCTTCTTTCTCCTGTTGCGTCCCTATGCTCCACTTTCTCCTGTTGCGTCCCTATGCTCCACTTTCTCCTGTTGCGTTGCTATGCTCTTCTTTCTCCTGTTGCGTCCCTATGCTCCACTTTCTCCTGTTGCGTTGCTATGCTCCACTTTCTCCTGTTGCGTTGCTATGCTCCACTTTCTCCTGTTGCGTTGCTATGCTCCACTTTCTCCTGTTGCGTTGCTATGCTCCACTTTCTCCTGTTGCGTTGCTATGCTCTTCTTTCTCCTGTTGCGTCCCTATGCTCCACTTTCTCCTGTTGCGTTGCTATGCTCCACTTTCTCCTGTTGCGTTGCTATGCTCTTCTTTCTCCTGTTGCGTCCCTATGCTCCACTTTCTCCTGTTGCGTTGCTATGCTCCACTTTCTCCTGTTGCGTTGCTATGCTCTTCTTTCTCCTGTTGCGTCCCTATGCTCCACTTTCTTCTGTTGCGTGCTATGCTCCACTTTCTCCTGTTGCGTTGCTATGCTCCACTTTCTCCTGTTGCGTTGCTATGCTCCACTTTCTCCTGTTGCGTTGCTATGCTCCACTTTCTCCTGTTGCGTTGCTATGCTCCACTTTCTCCTGTTGTGTTGCTATGCTCCACTTTCCCTGTTGTGTTGCTATGCTCTTCTTTCTCCTGTTGCGTTGCTATGCTCCACTTTCTCCTGTTGCGTTGCTATGCTCCACTTTCTCCTGTTGTGTTGCTATGCTCCACTTTCTCCTGTTGCGTTGCTATGCTCCACTTTCTCCTGTTGCGTTGCTATGCTCTTCTTTCTCCTGTTGCGTCCCTATGCTCCACTTTCTCCTGTTGCGTTGCTATGCTCTTCTTTCTCCTGTTGCGTCCCTATGCTCCACTTCTCCTGTTGCGTTGCTATGCTCCACTTTCTCCTGTTGCGTCCCTATGCTCCACTTCCTTACGGTACTCTGGCTGGAACAACTTATAATAATCAAAGTTCTTATGATCACGTTGATAATAAGAACTAATAAGAGGCATAATATTATGGCTGTTGTGGGTGTCAGGGCCTGGCATGCTGTAAGGAGGGGGGGGGGCGTTACCTGCTTAACCAGGGGGCCGGATGGTCGTTAGGTCGACCTCACTAACAGCCACCGTGTTTCTCAAGCAACCTGGCCCCCCTCGTCAGCTTACTCTGCTTATTAAAGCTATTAGGAAGTCTAACTCGGGACAGTGTACCTAATAAGTGTACCTAATACGTGTATATTTGCCACAATGTGTTGTTATAACTGTGGCTGTTGTTACTGAGCACGTGGTTCTTGCTGGTCATTCACGAGTCACACGTCAGTACCAGGGTGTCAAGCTCGTCCCTTAACATGAGATATTCGGCTCATATTTGTATGACTTTCCCAGAGTCCATACGAAGGTGTCTTGCTATCATCAGAATGTCTGTTCCCTGCTTGCAAGTGTGACCTAACCTAACCATCCCCAGAAGATATTACAGCAACTTGTGAATAATGTCCCTCGTAGCTGTTGGTATTTCTTGTATTCTGTGTGGAGAGTTAGAGGTCAGAGGTCAGGCATCAACATTGGCTTCAGGGTGGGAATGGAACTATCAGGAGGAAAGCGCCAAGCCATTACTACTATATTCCACTTGGAACGGGTCAGGATAAGGTTTGGGATGGGACGGGAAACGGAATGGTGACCCAACCACTTGGACGGTCGGGTATTGACGCCGACCTGCATGAAGCGAGACCGTCGCTCTACCGGCCCCCCGAAGTAGTTCCATGGGAGATATTGTATCTCCCCCCCCCCGGGACAAATAAGGGCCTCAGACCAGTGCAAATCGCAATCCTGTAAATTAAAAAGTTATCATTCTTCCTCCCTCCCCCCCCCGCCCCCCCCCCCCCCCCGCCCCCCCCCGCCCTCCCTCCGTCATCAGAGAACCAAATGACTACGCGTAGAGGGAGAGGGGAGGGGAGGGGAGGGGAGGGGGGAGGGGAGAGGGAGGGAGGGGAGGAGGGAGGGGAGAGAGGGGAGGGGAGAGGAGAGGAGGGGAGGGAGGGGAGGGGAGAGGAGAGGGGAGGGGAGAGGGAGGGGAGGGGAGGGGAGGGGAGGGAGGGAGGTGGGGGGGAAAGTGAGACTGGGAAGGGAGAGGAGAGGGGAGGGATGGGAGGGGAGGGGAGGAGAGGGGAAGGGAAGGGGAGGGGAGGGGAGGGGAGGGAGGGGAGGGGGGGGGGAAAGGGAGTGAGACTGGGGAAGGGATCCAAGGGAAAGTCCGCGGGTCCATTTTTTCCCCAGGACGAGCTGCCTCTGGCCCCAAGCTGCCTCTGGCCCTACGAGCTGCCTCTGGCCCCAAGCTGCCTCTGGCCCTACGAGCTGCCTCTGGCCCCAAGCTGCCTCTGGCCCAAGCTGCCTCTGGCCCGACGAGCTGCCTCTGGCCCCAAGCTGCCTCTGGCCCCAAGCTGCCTCTGGCCCCAAGCTGCCTCTGGCCCCAAGCTGCCTCTGGCCCAAGCTGCCTCTGGCCCCAAGCTGCCTCTGGCCCCAAGCTGCCTCTGGCCCCAAGCTGCCTCTGGCCCGACGAGCTGCCTCTGGCCCCAAGCTGCCTCTGGCCCCAAGCTGCCTCTGGCCCCAAGCTGCCTCTGGCCCCAAGCTGCCTCTGGCCTACGAGCTGCCTCTGGCCCCAAGCTGCCTCTGGCCCAAGCTGCCTCTGGCCCGACGAGCTGCCTCTGGCCCGACGAGCTGCCTCTGGCCCCAAGCTGCCTCTGGCCCCAAGCTGCCTCTGGCCCCAGCTGCCTCTGGCCCCAAGCTGCCTCTGGCCGACGAGCTGCCTCTGGCCCCAAGCTGCCTCTGGCCCAAGCTGCCTCTGGCCCCAAGCTGCCTCTGGCCCCAAGCTGCCTCTGGCCCGACGAGCTGCCTCTGGCCCCAAGCTGCCTCTGGCCCCAAGCTGCCTCTGGCCGACGAGCTGCCTCTGGCCCCAAGCTGCCTCTGGCCCCAAGCTGCCTCTGGCCCGACGAGCTGCCTCTGGCCCTACGAGCTGCCTCTGGCCCTACGAGCTGCCTCTGGCCCTACGAGCTGCCTCTGGCCCCAAGCTGCCTCTGGCCCCAAGCTGCCTCTGGCCCTACGAGCTGCCTCTGGCCCTACGAGCTGCCTCTGGCCCGACGAGCTGCCTCTGGCCCCAAGCTGCCTCTGGCCCCAAGCTGCCTCTGGCCCCAAGCTGCCTCTGGCCCCAAGCTGCCTCTGGCCCCAAGCTGCCTCTGGCCCCAAGCTGCCTCTGGCCCCAAGCTGCCTCTGGCCCAAGCTGCCTCTGGCCCCAAGCTGCCTCTGGCCCGACGAGCTGCCTCTGGCCCTACGAGCTGCCTCTGGCCCCAAGCTGCCTCTGGCCCTACGAGCTGCCTCTGGCCCCAAGCTGCCTCTGGCCCCAAGCTGCCTATGGCCCGACGAGCTGCCTCTGGCCCCAAGCTGCCTCTGGCCCCAAGCTGCCTCTGGCCCCAAGCTGCCTCTGGCCCTACGAGCTGCCTCTGCCCCAAGCTGCCTCTGGCCCCAAGCTGCCTCTGGCCCCAAGCTGCCTCTGGCCCCAAGCTGCCTCTGGCCCAAGCTGCCTCTGGCCCCAAGCTGCCTCTGGCCCCAAGCTGCCTCTGGCCCCAAGCTGCCTCTGGCCCCAAGATGCCTTTGGCCCCAAGCTGCCTCTGGCCCCAAGCTGCCTCTGGCCCGACGAGCTGCCTCTGGCCCTACGAGCTGCCTCTGGCCCCAAGCTGCCTCTGGCCCCAAGCTGCCTCTGGCCCCAAGCTGCCTCTGGCCCCAAGCTGCCTCTGGCCCGACGAGCTGCCTCTGGCCCCAAGCTGCCTCTGGCCCAAGCTGCCTCTGGCCCGACGAGCTGCCTCTGGCCCCAAGCTGCCTCTGGCCCAAGCTGCCTCTGGCCCCAGCTGCCTCTGGCCCAAGCTGCCTCTGGCCCCAAGCTGCCTCTGGCCCCAAGCTGCCTCTGGCCCCAAGATGCCTTTGGCCCCAAGCTGCCTCTGGCCCCAAGCTGCCTCTGGCCCCAAGCTGCCTCTGGCCCGACGAGCTGCCTCTGGCCCCAAGCTGCCTCTGCCCGACGAGCTGCCTCTGGCCCAAGCTGCCTCTGGCCCGACGAGCTGCCTCTGGCCCCAAGCTGCCTCTGGCCCCAAGCTGTCTCTGGCCCCAAGCTGCCTCTGGCCCAAGCTGCCTCTGGCCCGACGAGCTGCCTCTGGCCCCAAGCTGCCTCTGGCCCCAAGCTGTCTCTGGCCCCAAGCTGCCTCTGGCCCCAAGCTGCCTCTGGCCCCAAGCTGCCTCTGGCCCCAAGCTGCCTCTGGCCCAAGCTGCCTCTGGCCCGACGAGCTGCCTCTGGCCCCAAGCTGCCTCTGGCCCCAAGCTGTCTCTGGCCCAAGCTGCCTCTGGCCCCAAGCTGCCTCTGGCCCGACGAGCTGCCTCTGGCCCCAAGCTGCCTCTGGCCCCAAGCTGCCTCTGGCCGACGAGCTGCCTCTGGCCCCAAGCTGCCTCTGGCCCCAAGCTGCCTCTGGCCCGACGAGCTGCCTCTGGCCCCAAGCTGCCTCTGGCCCCAAGCTGCCTCTGGCCCCAAGCTGCTCTGGCCCGACGAGCTGCCTCTGGCCCAAGCTGCCTCTGGCCCGACGAGCTGCCTCTGGCCCCAAGCTGCTCTGCCCGACGAGCTGCCTCTGGCCCCATGCTGCCTCTGCCCCAAGCTGCCTTGGCCCCAAGCTGCCTCTGGCCCAAGCTGCCTCTGGCCCCAAGCTGCCTCTGGCCCAAGCTGCCTCTGGCCCCAAGCTGCCTCTGGCCCAAGCTGCCTCTGGCCCCAAGCTGCCTCTGGCCCAAGCTGCCTCTGGCCCCAAGCTGCCTCTGGCCCCAAGCTGCCTCTGGCCCCAAGCTGCCTCTGGCCCCAAGCTGCCTCTGGCCCGACGAGCTGCCTCTGGCCCCATGCTGCCTCTGGCCCCAAGCTGCCTCTGGCCCCAAGCTGCCTCTGGCCCCAAGCTGCCTCTGGCCCCAAGCTGCCTCTGGCCCCAAGCTGCCTCTGGCCCCAAGCTGCCTCTGGCCCCAAGCTGCCTCTGGCCCCAAGCTGCCTCTGGCCCCAAGCTGCCTCTGGCCCGACGAGCTGCCTCTGGCCCCATGCTGCCTCTGGCCCCAAGCTGCCTCTGGCCCCAAGCTGCCTCTGGCCCCAAGCTGCCTCTGGCCCCAAGCTGCCTCTGGCCCCAAGCTGCCTCTGGCCCCAAGCTGCCTCTGGCCCCAAGCTGCCTCTGGCCCCAAGCTGCCTCTGGCCCCAAGCTGCCTCTGGCCCCAAGCTGCCTCTGGCCCCAAGCTGCCTCTGGCCCCAAGCTGCCTCTGGCCCCAAGCTGCCTCTGGCCCCAAGCTGCCTCTGGCCCCAAGCTGCCTCTGGCCCCAAGCTGCCTCTGGCCCGACGAGCTGCCTCTGGCCCCATGCTGCCTCTGGCCCCAAGCTGCCTCTGGCCCCAAGCTGCCTCTGGCCCCAAGCTGCCTCTGGCCCCAAGCTGCCTCTGGCCCCAAGCTGCCTCTGGCCCCAAGCTGCCTCTGGCCCCAAGCTGCCTCTGGCCCCAAGCTGCCTCTGGCCCCAAGCTGCCTCTGGCCCCAAGCTGCCTCTGCGAGAGGGCGGCCGGGAAGGGAGGGGGCCGGGAAGGGAGGGCGGCCGGGACGGGAGGGGGGCCGGGAAGGGAGGGGGCCGGGAAGGGAGGTGGCCGGGAAGGGAGGGGGCCGGGAAGGGAGGGGGGCCGGGAAGGGAGGGGGCCGGGAAGGGAGGGCGGCCGGGAAGGGAGGGGGCCGGGAAGGGAGGGGTGCCGGGAAGGGTGGGGGGCCGGGAAGGGAGGGGGCCGGGAAGGGAGGGGGCCGGGAAGGGAGGGGGCCGGGAAGGGAGGGGGGCCGGGAAGGGAGGGGGGCCGGGAAGGGAGGGGGGCCGGGAAGGGAGGGGGCCGGGAAGGGAGGGGGCCGGGAAGGGAGGGGGCGGGAAGGGAGGGGGTGGCGGGAAGGGAGGGGGCCGGGAAGGGAGGGGAGCCGGGAAGGGAGGGGGCCGGGAAGGTAGGGGGGCCGGGAAGGGAGGGGGGGCCGGGAAGGGAGGGCTGCCGGGAAGGGAGGGGGCCGGGAAGGGAGGGGGCCGGGAAGGAAGGGGGCCGGGAAGGGAGGGGGGCCGGGAAGGGAGGGGGGCCGGGAAGGGAGGGGGGCCGGGAAGGGAGGGGGGCGGGAAGGGAGGGGGGGCTGGGAAGGGAGGGGGGGCTGGGAAGGGAGGGGGGCCGGGAAGGGAGGGGGGCCGGGAAGGGAGGGGGGCCGGGAAGGGAGGGGGCCGGGAAGGGAGTAGTAAAGACGCCTACACAGACACCTCCAAGAGTTAACTACAACACCTGAACACAGCCCACACAAACACCTCCAAGTGTTAACTACAACACCTGAACACAGCCCACACAGACACCTCCAAGTGTTAACTACAACACCTGAACACAGCCCACACAAACACCTCCAAGAGTTAACTACAACACCTGAACACAGCCTACACAAACACCTCCAAGAGTTAACTACAACACCTGAACACAGCCCACACAAACACCTCCAAGTGTTAACTACAACACCTGAACACAGCTCACACAAACACCTCCAAGTGTTAACTACAACACCTGAACACAGCCTACACAAACACCTCCAAGAGTTAACTACAACACCTGAACACAGCCCACACAAACACCTCCAAGTGTTAACTACAACACCTGAACACAGCCCACACAAACACCTCCAAGAGTTAACTACAACACCTGAACACAGCCCACACAAACACCTCCAAGTGTTAACTACAACACCTGAACACAGCCCACACAAACACCTCCAAGAGTTAACTACAACACCTGAACACAGCCCACACAAACACCTCCAAGTGTTAACTACAACACCTGAACACAGCCCACACAAACACCTCCAAGAGTTAACTACAACACCTGAACACAGCCTACACAGACACCTCCAAGAGTTAACTACAACACCTGAACACAGCCTACACAAACACCTCCAAGTGTTAACTACAACACCTGAACACAGCCCACACAAACACCTCCAAGTGTTAACTACAACACCTGAACACAGCCCACACAAACACCTCCAAGTGTTAACTACAACACCTGAACACAGCCCACACAAACACCTCCAAGTGTTAACTACAACACCTGAACACAGCCAAGACAGTGAACAGTTTGAGATATAAGGAGATGAATGTAGTAAGACACAAGAATGTCAATAACCTGGAGATATGAAGGAATGGGGCAACGAAGGAACGGAGAAGCAAGCGAGGAGAATGTCGGAACAGTTTGGGCAAGGAGTAGGTAATCCACAGGAGATTGTAAGAGCCATGTGTGGCATCTTAAAGGCGGAGTCTCCAGTTAACTAATTCAGAACCCACAATTTGGAGAGGATCTTTTCAAATGTAAATTCTTTTCAACGAAGACTTAGGAAATAGAATGCATGATTGCATAGACTCACCTAGATATGCATGCAGGGTCGTGCTAGGCTCCTGGCCCCGCCTTCCAAATGGTCTTAGATTAATGCAATGACTCATTTCTCACGTTTTTATCATTTTTATTTTTGAAACTTTGAATTGAATTGGCTTTATCGACATCTGCGTCTGACATGTTCCATTTACTGACAGCTCTAACACTGAGAAAGTTCTTCCTGACGTCTCTATGACTCATTTGCGTCTCCAGTTTCCATCCATGACCCTTTGTTTAGCTCTTCCTAGCTGTGTACAGCGCTGCTTTGTCTACTTTGTTAATCTACTTTGAATCTTAGATGTTGTTATCATGTCCCAGCTATCACTTCTATCCACCAGTGTGGTAAGGTCCAGTTCTCCCAATCTTTCCTCATAGCTCAATCCCCTCAGCTCCGGAACGAGTTTTGTTGTATATCTTTGGACGCTTTTTAGTTTCTCCTTGTCATTTTTCAGGTAAGGGTTCCATGCTTGGGCTGCATATTCAGGAGTAGGTCTCACCTCCGCCGTATATAGGGCCCGGAAAGCCTCTTTGTCCAACTTGGTGAAGGATACCCGGATGTTGGCCGGTATGCCATATGCTGCTGTTGTTATTCTGCGAATGTGGGCTTCTGGCATCAGATTTGGGGTTGTGTCCACTCCCAGGTCTTTCTCCTTTTCTGATTGTAGAATTTGTCTTCCCTTCTTCCTATACTGCTGTACTGGTCTTAGCACTCTTGTTCCATTCCTCATAACTTTGCATTTGGCTGGGTTAAATTCTAGCAGCCATTTTTCAGATCACTTCTGGAGTGTGTCCAAATCCTCTTGCAATGCATCACAATCTAACCCTGACCTGACTCGTCTCATTAGTTTTGTATTGTCTATAAACACTGATATGAAGGAGTCAATTTCCTCTGTCAGGTCGTTGACATATATTAGAAACATTATGGTCCCTAGAGCCGAGCCTTGTGGTACTCCGCTTGTAACCTCTCTCCACTCTGATGTCTCTGCTCTCACTGTAACCCTTTGTTTCCTTCCTGGGAGATACTCTCTGACCCACCTTAGGACTCTACCAGATACACCCCAGCCTGCTTCTCTAGTGTCAGTAGGAATCTTTCGTGTGGGACCCAATCAAATGCTTTCTGACGGTCGAGGAACATGCAGTCTGCCCATCCTTCTCTCTTGTTTGATCTCTGTCATCGCCTTGTAGAATTCCAGCAAGTTGTCAAGCAAGATTGTTCTTGTTTAAATCCGTGCTGATACCTCGATACAAAGTTTCTCTGTTCTGCCCATAGCGCTATACGTATTAGTGACTTTGCAAAAATGTAAGAATGATAATATTATGCCGTCTCACAAACCCATTGTACCTTCTTGTAAATACATAAATAAATGTTCTACTAGCCTTCTAGGTCTCTCCAGCAACTTGCAAGGGAATACTTGGTAGTGATATGGGTCGGTATGCAGACGGTCCCTGTCTTCCCTCTTTCTTGTAGAGTGGCGCCACATTAGCCATTTTCCAGCTTTCAGGAAGTTCTCCAGTTTCTAGAGAGGAACTAAAGTGCCCACCTCTTACAGTATCCAGGTGGTATTTTGTCAGGTCCCATGGCTCTTGTCACATACAGTTGCTTCTTCACTTGTTGTGGGGTCACTCTTATTTCAGTGAGGATTTGCTGTGGAATTACCGGTTCGATTTATGCGCGAAGCTTTAGTGGCAAGTTAGGTTCTGTTACGAATCTTGTTAAGATCCTCTCATTACTCTTAATTATTATTACTGTATTGTCTTATTCTTTAATCATTATAGCATCCAGTTGTATAATGTGAGATTTGTATGTTATATGATATATATATTATTGAATGTATTAGTGTGCTTGAGTTGCATATTATTTGTATGAGGCTTTCGTGTTACAATTCTCATGTGTTTCTCTGTGGGGGTTGATCAGGTTGGATATGTGAGTAGCGTGGGAAAGTATTGTCAAGCGAGTGTTTACATTTGAACCTTGATTTATAACTCTTTTTATTTGTCTGAAAAGGCTAAAGTATAAACTAATGTAATGGTGTACTCTTATAATTAATAATATGTTGATATTGAGTACTACCATTTTTATTAGTAATTCCACAATGTTATGTGGATAGTTAGTTGTTTTGTTGGTAGACGCTTGGCCTGTGGAGAGACGCGTGGGTTAGTAGCGTGGTGGTGTGTTCGAGGGATAACATGTATTAAGTTAAGTCCTTGATTTGTATATTTAGTCATTCAAAGTTTTTATTTCCTGGTCAGATGATATTGTATTCTCCCATATAGTTTTAAGTGCTATTAATATTGCTCATTGCTCGAGAAGTATTTTATTTTAATTTGCATGCTGATAAATATTTCTGGCTATATTTACGTACCATTTAATTGTTATGTTTGTCCCCCTCAGCATAAATATATTGTTCCCCATTTTATGCAGTGCTTATTCTTATACCCCTAGACTAATTCTTTTAAAAGGCCGATGTTAAATCTTTATGTACACTGCTGGGAGAAGAACCTTATTTAGTCTCGAGGGTGGTAACAAATGGAGGCCTGTGTCCGGGATCTTATACCATTAATTCCCTGTAATGTTGTACAATTAACAGTGCTAATAAATAGCAATTGCCTTCCTAGGTACTCTGTGATTATCTAGTGACGCCTAATCAAGCCTGTGTAATTATCTGTTCAATCTGAGCTGCTGTGAAAACTTTCAACGCTTCACGATTTGAGGTAAGTGTTCAGCTTGTGCCAGGGGCCAAGCATAATTTTCAGTGTTGTTTCAAGTGTAAGTTGTGATTATTGAGCCAACCATGGAGGATCAGGTTGTTGCGCTGGTAGATCAGCCAAATTTTGGTAAAATTAAAGACTTAAAGAAGTCTGGTTTGTTGTTGCTGGCTGATAAATTGAACCTAGCAGTTTCCAGTAAAATGTTGAAAGCTCAAGTGTTAAGAGTTATTGTCACACACTTGGTGGAAGAGGAGAGACTTGACGAAGAGTGTTTGGGAGAGTTAGACGAAGAGTCAAGTGACAAGGTGGCAATCTTAAAGTTGGAGTTGGAGACAAAATTAGAAATGGCTAGGCTGGAAGCAGAAAAGCAAAGGTTGGAGTTGCAGAACCAGCAAAAACAACTTGAATTGGCAGCAGATAAGGAAAGGTTGGAGTTGCAGAACCAGACAAGACATCTTGAGTTGGAGGCTCAGTTACGTCTAGCAGAGCAGGAGACTAAACAACTCGAAATTCAGCAGAGTATGGCTGAAAATAATAACAGGTTAGAACAGCAGAGGATTGCGGCAGGTTTGGGTGACACTAGTAATAATCCAGAGAGTACAAATAGTTCTTCTAAGTACAGTAAACGTGTAGATTTGCCTAAGTTTAATGAAGAAGATCCAGAAATATTTTTCTTGCATTTTGAGAAACTAGCAGTCAGCATGAATTGGCCTGTAGATCAATGGGTTAGCATATTACAAGGACAATTTAAGGGTAAAGCTCAAGAGGTATTTGCATCATTGCCTGCTGAGAATTCTTTCGATTTTAAATTTGTTCAGCAAAGTATTTTAAATGCTACCAGCAGATCCCAGAGGCACATAGAATAAAATTCAGAAGTTTAAAAAGAGCACAGGACCAGACTATTTCTGATTTTGTAAGAGTAAAATTAAATCACTTTAATAGATGGATTAAAGCACTTAATATTTCAGAGTTTGAGACTTTGAGAGACCTCATAGTAACTGAGGAAGTAATGGGATGTCTACCAGAGAAATTAGCTTTGTTTATGGCTGAAAATAAGCAAACCAATGATCTTATAAAATTAGCCAAGCTAGCTGATGAGCATGAACTACTTACTAAAGTGCCTTTTAGAGCACCCATTAATCATTTCAATGTTAAAACTAATCATTATGCTCATAAACATGTTTTCCAGACTCGACCAGCTACTTCACCTTCTCCCCTTAACCCTTCTCCTGTAAAGCCTAAATCTGAGAAACAACCGACAGGGTTGTCAACCTTAAGTAATGTAGTGAATAAGCCTGCAGTGGGTTCGGCTATTCCGACCACTAGCAGGTATTGCACGCATTGCAGGAGAAGAGGTCATGTGGTAAATTCATGTTATGCTTTGCACCCAGAGTTGAGACCAACTGGTCTAATATTGAGTAGGGGTTTGCAAACCATTAATGCCAATGTTGCTTCAGTCATGCCCAAGTGGATGACTAATTTTGATCCATACCTACATTCGGGAACCCTATTATGTACTAGTGGAACCTGGAAACCAGTCCAGTTGTTAAGGGACACTGGTGCTTCCCAGTCTTTAATTTCTCGCCGTGTTCTTACTGATGTTAGCACAGAAGACACTGGAGAGGTAGTGTTATTGCAGGGACTTGGAGGGCTCATCCAGCGTGTACCATTAATTAAGGTTAACCTGAATTCTTCTATTACACCAGGTTGGTGCACTGTAGCAGTCAGTGAGCAGTTGCCCATTCCTGGGATTGATATAATTGTAGGTAATGATTTCGATAAATGTAAATTTAGTGGGACCGATTGTCCTGTTATGTATACTAAACCTAATGCAGTACTGGCTCAACCAGATGAGGATGATGGTGTCATTTATCCAGCCTGTGTTGTGACCAGATCCATGGGTAAGCAGAATGTGGTAAGTCCTGCTACTACCAAGGTGGATGTTCTCGAGGCCAGGACCCCTTCAGACAGGGAGGTGGAGGTGGACCTTGAAGATACATTTATAGCTCACGTGGATGTCGAGAGTGAGGCCGGTGCCAAAGCCCTAATTTATTCTGACCCAGATGGTCTGGAAGATGTGGCCCAGGTACCACTTCCTTGCCCGCTCGCTCCAGTTGTAGAGTTCCAGACCTTGCGTAAGTTACAGAGTACTGATCCCAGTCTAGCTGAGTGTTATGCAGAAGCAGCCGACTCCATCGATACTTTGGAGGAGAGTACGGGTTGTTATTTCAAGGATCAATGTCTGATGAGAAGATGGAGACCATCAGGAACTCCCTCATCAGAGGATTGTGAGTTTAACACCCAGCTCGTTGTGCCAACAGAGTATCGGGAGCAGGTATTGCAAGCTGCTCATGATGACCTGATGGGAGGCCATCAAGGTATTACCAGTATGTATCATAAGATCTGTAAACTTTTTTATTGGCCGAAACTTAAAAAAGATGTGGTCAGATATTGCCACAACTGTGTTGTGTGTCAGACTGTTGGTAAGCCTAATCAGACTGTGCCACGAGCACCATTATATCCTATTGTAGTGCCAGAGGAGCCATTTACTCATGTGGTACTGGATTGTGTCGGACCTTTACCCCGTACAAAATCCGGAAATATGTATATGTTCACTATCTTATGTATGACCACCAGGTTCCCTGAAGCGTATGCTTTACGTAATATTAGAGCTTCTACTATTATCAGGCAGTTGGAACGATTTTTTCACTTTTTGGGATGCCCCGTGTAATTCAAACTGATAATGGGAGTAATTTTTGTTCCACCATCTTTAAAATTCTGTAGCAGTTTTGGTATAAAACACAATTTTTCAAGTCCTTACCATCCTCAGAGTCAAGGGGGAATCGAGCGGTTCCACCTCAACTCTCAAGAAAATGTTGAGGCGACTGGTGAGCGGGGAAGATTCCACCCAGACATTGGGATGAGAATCTGCCATTTGTTTTATTTGCGGCTAGAGATGGATTGCACAGTGCACTAGGTTGTTCTCCATTCGAACTTGTATTCGGACATCAGGTGAGAGGACCTTTAAAGTGTTATTTGAACACATGTTAGGAGATGTTACAGCCAGGCAGATGAGCGTTACCTGANGTACAGGTATAACTAACCAAGGGACAGTACAGGTATAACCAAGGGACAGTACTGGTATAACTATCCAAGGGACAGTACTGGTATAACTAACCAAGGGACAGTACTGGTATAACCAAGGGACAGTACTGGTATAACTAACCAAGGAACAGTACAGGTATAAATAACCAAGGGACAGTACTGGTATAACTAACCAAGGGACAGTACTGGTATAACTAACCAAGGGACAGTACTGGTATAACTAACCAAGGGACAGTACAGGTATAACCAAGGGACAGTCCTGGTATAAACCAAGGGACAGTACTGGTATAACTAACCAAGGAACAGTACTGGTTTAACTAACCAAGGGACAGTACTGGTATAACTAACCAAGGGACAGTACTGGTATAACTAACCAAGGGACAGTACTGGTATAACTAACCAAGGGACAATACCGGTATAACCAAGGGACAGTACTGGTATAACTAACCAAGGGACAGTACTGGTATAACTAACCAAGGGACAGTACTGGTATAACCAAGGGACAGTACTGGTATAACTAACCAAGGGTCAGTACTGGTATAACTAACCAAGGGACAGTACTGGTATAACTAACCTAGGGACAGTACTGGTATAACTAACCAAGGGACAGTACTGGTATAACCAAGGGACAGTACTGGTATAACCAAGGGACAGTACAGGTATACCCAAGGGACAGTACTGGTATAACTAACCAAGGGACAGTACTGGTATAACCAAGGGACAGTACTGGTATAACCAAGGGACAGTACAGGTATAACCAAGGGACAGTACTGGTATAACTAACCAAGGGACAGTACTGGTATAACCAAGGGACAGTACTGGTATAACCAAGGGACAGTACATGTATAACCAAGGGACAGTACTGGTATAACTAACCAAGGGACAGTACTGGTATAACTAACCAAGGGACAGTACTGGTATAACTAACCAAGTGACAGTACGGGTATAACCAAGGACAGTACAGGTATAACCAAGGGACAGTACAGATATAACCAAGGGACAGTACTGGTATAACCAAGGGACAGTACAGGTATAACCAAGGGACAGTACTGGTATAACCAAGGGACAGTCCTGGTATAACCAAGGACAGTACAGGTATAACCAAGGGACAGTACTGGTATAACCAAGGGACAGTACTGGTATAACCAAGGGACAGTACAGGTATAACCAAGGGACAGTACAGGTATAACCAAGGGACAGTACTGGTATAACCAAGGGACAGTACAGGTATAACCAAGGGACAGTACAGGTATAACCAAGGGACAGTACTGGTATAACCAAGGGACAGTACTGGTATAACCAAGGGACAGTACTGGTATAACCAAGGGACAGTACTGGTATAACCAAGGGACAGTACAGGTATAACCAAGGGACAGTACAGGTATAACCAAGGGACAGTACTGGTATAACCAAGGGACAGTACTGGTATAACCAAGGGACAGTACTGGTATAACCAAGGGACAGTACAGGTATAACCAAGGGACAGTACTGGTATAACCAAGGGACAGTACTGGTATAACCAAGGGACAGTACTGGTATAACCAAGGGACAGTACAGGTATAACCAAGGGACAGTACAGGTATAACCAAGGGACAGTACTGGTATAACCAAGGGACAGTACAGGTATAACCAAGGGACAGTACAGGTATAACCAAGGGACAGTACAGGTATAACCAAGGGACAGTACTGGTATAACCAGGGACAGTACTGGTATAACCAAGGGACAGTACTGGTATAACCAAGGGACAGTACTGGTATAACCAAGGGACAGTACAAGTATAACCAAGGGACAGTACTGGTATAACCAAGGGACAGTACTGGTATAACCAAGGGACAGTACTGGTATAACCAAGGGACAGTACTGGTATAACCAAGGGACAGTACAGGTATAACCAAGGGACAGTACTGGTATAACCAAGGGACAGTACAGGTATAACCAAGGGACAGTACAGGTATAACCAAGGGACAGTACTGGTATAACCAAGGGACAGTACTGGTATAACCAAGGGACAGTACAGGTATAACCAAGGGACAGTACTGGTATAACCAAGGGACAGTACAGGTATAACCAAGGGACAGTACAGGTATAACCAAGGGACAGTACTGGTATAACCAAGGGACAGTACTGGTATAACCAAGGGACAGTACTGGTATAACCAAGGGACAGTACAAATATAACCAAGGGACAGTACAGGTATAACCAAGGGACAGTACTGGTATAACCAAGGGACAGTACTGGTATAACCAAGGGACAGTACTGGTATAACCAAGGGACAGTACAGGTATAACCAAGGGACAGTACTGGTATAACCAAGGGACAGTACTGGTATAACCAAGGGACAGTACTGGTATAACCAAGGGACAGTACTGGTATAACCAAGGGACAGTACTGGTATAACCAAGGGACAGTACTGGTATAACCAAGGGACAGTACTGGTATAACCAAGGGACAGTACAGGTATAACCAAGGGACAGTACTGGTATAACCAAGGGACAGTACTGGTATAACCAAGGGACAGTACTGGTATAACCAAGGGACAGTACTGGTATAACCAAGGGACAGTACTGGTATAACCAAGGGACAGTACTGGTATAACCAAGGGACAGTACTGGTATAACCAAGGGACAGTACTGGTATAACCAAGGGACAGTACAGGTATAACCAAGGGACAGTACTTTTATAACCAAGGGACAGTACTGGTATAACCAAGGGACAGTACTGGTATAACCAAGGGACAGTACAGGTATAACCAAGGGACAGTACTGGTATAACCAAGGGACAGTACAGGTATAACCAAGGGACAGTACAGGTATAACCAAGGGACAGTACTGGTATAACCAAGGGACAGTACTGGTATAACCAAGGGACAGTACTGGTATAACCAAGGGACAGTACTGGTATAACCAAGGGACAGTACTGGTATAACCAAGGGACAGTACTGGTGTAACCAAGGGACAGTACAGGTATAACCAAGGGACAGTACTGGTAAAACCAAGGGACAGTACTGGTATAACCAAGGGACAGTACAGGTATATCCAAGGGACAGTACTGGTATAACCAAGGGACAGTACTGGTATAACCAAGGGACAGTACTGGTATAACCAAGGGACAGTACAGGTATAACCAAAAGACAGTACTGGTATAACCAAGGGACAGTACTGGTATAACCAAGGGACAGTACAGGTATAACCAAGGGACAGTACTGGTATAACCAAGGGACAGTACTGGTATAACCAAGGGACAGTACTGGTATAACCAAGGGACAGTACTGGTATAACCAAGGGACAGTACTGGTATAACCAAGGGACATGAAAAAGATACTTCACAACCCTCGTCACTGTTACTTTCCTGTTTACTAATATAATGTTACTTTCTTCTGTTCACCTGCCTGTTGTTATGCTCCTGTTGCTTTCCCAAGCTACTTTCTCTTGCTACTTTTCTGTGATCTCTTCTCCTGTTTTTTTCTCTCCTCCAGTTTACTGTGTTTCATGTTTCTCTCTCCTTTTGCGTTGCTATGCTCTACTTTCTCCTGTTGCGTCCCTATGCTCCACTTTCTCCTGTTGCGTCCCTATGCTCCACTTTCTCCTGTTGCGTTGCTATGCTCCACTTTCTCCTGTTGCGTTGCTATGCTCCACTTTCTCCTGTTGCGTTGCTATGCTCTACTTTCTCCTGTTGCGTTGCTATGCTCTACTTTCTCCTGTTGCGTTGCTATGCTCTACTTTCTCCTGTTGCGTTGCTATGCTCCACTTTCTCCTGTTGTGTTGCTATACTCCACTTTCTCCTGTTGCGTTGCTATGCTCCACTTTCTCCTGTTGCGTTGCTATGCTCTTCTTTCTCCTGTTGCGTCCCTATGCTCCACTTTCTCCTGTTGCGTTGCTATGCTCTTCTTTCTCCTGTTGCGTCCCTGTGCTCCACTTTCTCCTGTTGCGTTGCTATGCTCCACTTTCTCCTGTTGCGTTGCTATGCTCCACTTTCTCCTGTTGCGTTGCTATGCTCCACTTTCTCCTGTTGCGTTGCTATGCTCCACTTTCTCCTGTTGCGTTGCTATGCTCCACTTTCTCCTGTTGCGTTGCTATGCTCCACTTTCTCCTGTTGCGTTGCTATGCTCCACTTTCTCCCGTTGCGTTGCTATGCTCCACTTCCTTACGATACTCTGGCTGCAACAACTTATAATAATCAAAGTTCTTATGATCACGTTGATAATAAGAACTAATAAGAGGCATGATATTATGGGTGTTGTGGGTGTGAGGGCCTGGCATGCTGTAAGGAGGGAGGGGGGGGCGTTACCTGCTTAACGAGGGGGCCGGATGGTCGTTAGGTCGACCTCACTAACAGCCACCGTGTTTCTCAAGCAACCTGGCCCCCCTCGTCAGCTTACTCTGCTTATTAAAAGCTATTAGGAAGTCTAACTGGGGACAGTGTACCTAATACGTGTATATTTGCCACAATGTGTTGTTATAACTGTGGCTGTTGTTACTGAGCACGTGGTTCTTGCTGGTCATTCACGAGTCACACGTCAGTACCAGGGTGTCAAGCTCAGCCCTTAACATGAGATATTCGGCTCATATTTGTATGACTTTCCCCAGAGTCCATACGAAGGTGTCTTGCTATCATCATAATGTCTGTTCCCTGCTTGCAAGTGTGACCTAACCTAACCATCCACCAGGAAGATATTACAGCAACTTGTGAATAATGTCCCTCGTAGCAGTTGGTATTTCTTGTATTCTGTGTGGAGAGTTAGAGGTCAGAGGTCAGGCATCAACATTGGCTTCAGGGTGGGGATGGAACTATCAGGAGGAAAGCGCCAAGCCATTACTACTATATTCCACTTGGAACGGGTCAGGATAAGGGTTTGGGATGGGACGGGGAAACGGAATGGTGACCCAACCACTTGGACGGTCGGGTATTGAACGCCGACCTGCATGCAGCGAGACCGTCGCTCTACCGGCCACCCGAAGTAGTTCCATGGGAGATATTGTATCTCCCCCCCCCCCCGCCCCCCCGGGACAAACAAGGGCCTCAGACCAGTGCAAATCGCAATCCTGTAAATTAAAAAAGTTATCATTCTTCCTCCCCTCCCCCCCCCGCCCCCACCCCCCCCCCGCCCCCACCCCCCCCCCCCCCGCCCTCCCTTCCGTCATCAGAGAACCAAATGACTACGCGTAGAGGGAGAGGGGAGGGGAGGGGAGGGGGGAGGGGAGAGGGGAGGGGAGGGGAGGGGGGAGGGGAGAGGGGAGGGGAGGGGAGAGGAGGGGAGGGGAGGGGGAGGGGAGAGGGGAGGGGAGAGGGGAAGGGAGAGGAGGGGGGGGGAGGGGAGGGGGGAGGGAGAGGGGAGGGGAGGGGAGAGGGGAGGGAGAGGAGGGAGGGAGGGGAGGGGGGGGGGGGAAAGGGAGTGAGACTGGGGAAGGGATCCACGGGAAAGTCCGCGGGTCCATTTTTTCCCCAGGACGAGCTGCCTCTGGCCCCAAGCTGCCTCTGGCCCCAAGCTGCCTCTGGCCCCAAGCTGCCTCTGGCCCCAAGCTGCCTCTCGCCCCAAGCTGCCTCTGGCCCCAAGCTGCCTCTGGCCCCAAGCTGCCTCTGGCCCGACGAGCTGCCTCTGGCCCCAAGCTGCCTCTGGCCCCAAGCTGCCTCTGGCCCCAAGCTGCCTCTGGCCCGACGAGCTGCCTCTGGCCCCAAGCTGCCTCTGGCCCGACGAGCTGCCTCTGGCCCCAAGCTGCCTCTGGCCCGACGAGCTGCCTCTGGCCCCAAGCTGCCTCTGGCCCCAAGCTGCCTCTGGCCCGACGAGCTGCCTCTGGCCCCAAGCTGCCTCTGGCCCCAAGCTGCCTCTGGCCCCAAGCTGCCTCTGGACCCAAGCTGCCTCTGGCCCCAAGCTGCCTCTGGCCCCAAGCTGCCTCTGGCCCCAAGCTGCCTCTGGCCCCAAGCTGCCTCTGGCCCCAAGCTGCCTCTGGCCCCATGCTGCCTCTGGCCCCAAGCTGCCTCTGGCCCAAGCTGCCTCTGGCCCCAAGCTGCCTCTGGACCCAAGCTGCCTCTGGCCCCAAGCTGCCTCTGGCCCCAAGCTGCCTCTGGCCCCAAGCTGCCTCTGGCCCCAAGCTGCCTCTGGCCCCAAGCTGCCTCTGGACCCAAGCTGCCTCTGGCCCCAAGCTGCCTCTGGCCCCAAGCTGCCTCTGGCCCCAAGCTGCCTCTGGCCCGACGAGCTGCCTCTGGCCCCAAGCTGCCTCTGGCCCCAAGCTGCCTCTGGCCCCAAGCTGCCTCTGGCCCGACGAGCTGCCTCGGCCCCAAGCTGCCTCTGGCCCCAAGCTGCCTCTGGCCC
>WNGS01004551.1:0-12714 GCA_020271785.1 Procambarus virginalis
TGCCTCATTTCTTGTGGTAACATGTTGGATTTTTTCATTTGCCATTTCTTGATGATGATCTTGCACGAGTCATCCTCCCAGGGAGGTAACCTCTCTACAGGCAGGAGCTCACGGGCTTGCTCAAGCAGGTGAAGCTCTTCGAGGTAGCAGACTGATCTGTGATGCCATTTTTTGCTTCTCCCTATTTCCCCCTGAAAGTAGCAATCCCAGGTACCTATTTACTGCTAGGTAACAGGGGCATTCAGAGTGAAAGAAACTGCTTATTTGTTTCTGCCTGGTGCGGGAATCGAACCCGCGCCACAGAATTAAGTCCTGCGCGCTATCCACCAGGCTGCCAGCCCCCCCCCTGTGTGTGTGTGTACTTACCTACTTGTGCTTGCGGGGTGTGTGCGCGCGTGTGCGCCTCTGGTGGTGGTGAGAGTGGTAGCAACATGGTGGCGGGTTCCCTGGCCTTACACCATACTTGTGCAGCCTCCCACACGGCCCGCCACCGTGGGACGATCCGGTTCACGTGCTCACCTTTCAGTACTTACCGGCAGGAAACCCAGCGCAAGGTGGCCACGCCGCTGGCGAGGCTTGTGTGTGCGCGTGCGTGTACGTGTGGGTGCGTGTGGATGAGTGTGACCATTGACCTGGTGGTGTTAGACCCCCGCACATATAGGGTGTGTGTGTGTTACCGAGACACGTTGATGGTCAGGTCACATCACTGAGGGACTGTAGGTCACTTGGTAGCGTGCAGCAACTATCTCCCAGCCCTTGTGGGACCTGTGTGACTGATGTGGTGTTGAGGGCGGGGTCCGGCGGCCCTCACACCCGCCGGCTGCCACCACCACCACCAGTCTGCCTTTTCAGTCGTGACACGTTTTGTGTGTGTGTTACGTCATAGAGTAGCTTTTGTGTTTCCCGCGATTGTCACGGTCACCGCCAGAGGCACGCCCTCAGGCAACACATGTCAGCTGAGAACAGGACTGGAGGCACACGTACCAGACCTTCCTCCTGAAACTTTAATTTTCTTTGTGGTGTTTGACATTTTCCTGGAGACTGGTTCCATCTGGTGTGTCTTAATCCCCCCCCCCCTGTGTCCGTTACATTAGCGGCCCCGGGCCCCCTCACTCCCCTGTGGGGCAGACGGAACTCTCTGTATTTATGTAGGTTAGCTTAGCATTTTAAAAGCACCGACTCACCTTCAGTGGTTGATTGTTCAATAAACCCTTGAACTATATGTTTAACACATCTCTAACCCTGTCCATGAGGACAAGAAAATGTATATATGCTGGTTAGCATTGTAAATGTGTGGCCACGTCTGTGGTAGAAAATAATAATAATAATAATAATAAATAATAATAAGTCAGCTGTGCCACAGTCCCCCCCCCCCCCTCTCTCCACTGTAGCACAGTTCCCCGGCCGAGCGTTACTTGCTACCATACAGGTCAACACACGTCACATTAGGTAAAGTAACACCTCTGGTCCCCCCCCCCCCTGGCCAGACACTACATATTGTAACTATGTGCACCATCCTACATATATTGACGTAATACACAATTACAATTTGTAATGTTCACTTTTTTAAGAGTGCAGAAAAATAAAGGTAAAAAACAAGTTAGATATTCCTGGAGGTAGTACAGCACATGTACTGTGGTAGGCCTTAGTGTATTAGGCCCAGGATGGTCGGGCTAAACCTCATTACCAACATAAATATAAAACCTTTACCGGTTTTTTCAATGGCACCAAATTCTAATTTCGAATTGTGTGTTACGTGGACATATGTACACTGGTCCACATGGGTACTGTACACTGGTCCACATGGGTACTGTACACTGGTCCACATGGGTACTGTACACTGGTCCACATGGGTACTGTACACTGGTCCACATGGGTACTGTACACTGGTCCACATGGGTACTGTACACTGGTCCACGTGGGTACTGTACACTGGTCCACGTGGGTACTGTACACTGGTCCACGTGGGTACTGTACACTGGTCCACGTGGGTACTGTACACTGGTCCACGTGGGTACTGTACACTGGTCCACGTGGGTACTGTACACTGGTCCACATGGGTACTGTACACTGGTCCACATGGGTACTGTACACTGGTCCACGTGGGTACTGTACACTGGTCCACATGGGTACTGTACACTGGTCCACATGGGTACTGTACACTGGTCCACGTGGGTACTGTACACTGGTCCACGTGGGTACTGTACACTGGTCCACGTGGGTACTGTACACTGGTCCACGTGGGTACTGTACACTGGTCCACGTGGGTACTGTACACTGGTCCACGTGGGTACTGTACACTGGTCCACATGGGTACTGTACACTGGTCCACGTGGGTACTGTACACTGGTCCACGTGGGTACTGTACACTGGTCCACGTGGGTACTGTACACTGGTCCACGTGGGTACTGTACACTGGTCCACGTGGGTACTGTACACTGGTCCACGTGGGTACTGTACACTGGTCCACATGGGTACTGTACACTGGTCCACATGGGTACTGTACACTGGTCCACGTGGGTACTGTACACTGGTCCACGTGGGTACTGTACACTGGTCCACGTGGGTACTGTACACTGGTCCACGTGGGTACTGTACACTGGTCCACATGGGTACTGTACACTGGTCCACGTGGGTACTGTACACTGGTCCACGTGGGTACTGTACACTGGTCCACATGGGTACTGTACACTGGTCCACGTGGGTACTGTACACTGGTCCACATGGGTACTGTACACTGGTCCACATGGGTACTGTACACTGGTCCACGTGGGTACTGTACACTGGTCCACATGGGTACTGTACACTGGTCCACGTGGGTACTGTACACTGGTCCACATGGGTACTGTACACTGGTCCACATGGGTACTGTACACTGGTCCACGTGGGTACTGTACACTGGTCCACGTGGGTACTGTACACTGGTCCACGTGGGTACTGTACACTGGTCCACGTGGGTACTGTACACTGGTCCACGTGGGTACTGTACACTGGTCCACGTGGGTACTGTACACTGGTCCACGTGGGTACTGTACACTGGTCCACGTGGGTACTGTACACTGGTCCACGTGGGTACTGTACACTGGTCCACGTGGGTACTGTACACTGGTCCACGTGGGTACTGTACACTGGTCCACGTGGGTACTGTACACTGGTCCACGTGGGTACTGTACACTGGTCCACATGGGTACTGTACACTGGTCCACATGGGTACTGTACACTGGTCCACGTGGGTACTGTACACTGGTCCACGTGGGTACTGTACACTGGTCCACGTGGGTACTGTACACTGGTCCACATGGGTACTGTACACTGGTTGTGGGATGTTTTCTTTTTGTTACTGTCACGACTGCAATGCGTACGTCGCCAATGTACATGTGGTAGACGCTTCACGAAGCTGTCGGAATTAGCAAAATAGAAAATACGAGAGCAACCGTACAGGGCCTGGGAGCAAGGTCGAGTTAGAGTCCTTGTGGGTCTCTTCTCAGACTAGCCTCACCTGGTCCTGCTCCACGTTGGTCGTTGGAATCTCCTCAATGATGTAACACTTTAAGGGACTCCTAGGGTCCTCATCAAATTTATAGTTTAGTGACTTACAGGCAACTCGGTGTTGAAGACACTTAGAGCTGAAGGCTTGAGTAATATTGGCAGTATTCGGAAGTGGTTCAACGGAAACACCGCATAAAGCTTAACAGTAGTTTATTTACTAACTTAACCACTAATACACAGGGTGCTTGATTTACTTTCGATTGGCGTCAGCAAAGCTATGGTTGCATTAGCGAGACTCTTGACGTCTGGCTAATGGACTCGTATCCACTCGTGGAGAAACACCTAACTTAACACAGTTGACAGCCAATCATTAACACGGCAACCTAACTGCCGGTATGCAAAGGGATCACAAGAGTTCCAACCGGATACTCGGTAATGATGATATGCAATAAACACAATAATAATCACACAATAACTAAATGTGTGGTGTATGTGAAGCTCACATCCACAGACGAATGAAATGCTGTGATACCACACAGATAAACACGCATTCACCGTCGATTCACCTATAACCTGCGACAGGTATATGAAGGTGAGAACTGTGGTTGATCCCTCAGATCAACACAGACACAATAAAACAATGACAAGATCTTGTACTTACAGATAAGGTACCTTTCCTTACGCACGCACTCACTCAGACTCGTTTATACAAGCACTCGTAGGTGGCCTGATAGCTGGTTTCGCTCGTAGACACGGAGGGTACTTGCAGTATCTTGAATGATTTCGTGAGTAAAGCGTGCTGTATGCTTAACAGACAGACACACGCGCACACACTGGCACTGGCGGTGCTAAGGTGGTGACGTCTCGTAGGAGCTAGGGCGGCGGCGGGCGCTCGAGGTACTGAGGTACACGCTCAAGATGAGTGGCGGTACCATGCACTACACTGTACACTGTGGTAATGTCACACACAGATTACTTAGGCGGCGGCACTGCCTTAGTTCACTCTAGGTCACTCACGACGATCTTTGTCACCAGGGGTTACCTGATACCAGTCTGTTTCGCTCTGGAGATTTGTCACTTTAGGCTTCTAAACAATATATTCCCACTCGTGATTCTGGCGAGTGTGTGGTATATCGCAAAGACGCTGAGTTAACTTGACGGTGAGGGATAGACGGTGATCAGTCTATTGGCCGGTAGAACAGAACACGTCCTCTTCGTATGGTCTCTCTCACGTGAATGAGTTTGCAAGGGTGCCGGGCATCTCGTGGCACACAACACAAAAGGAGTTACAATTTGACCAATAGCATTGCAGCAAATGAGCGGGAACCAATCATATTAGCTCGTTCGATGAGCAGTAGCAGGAGTGACGTCATGAACACGTCATAGCTGTTATTCCGATCGCGCCGGTTGACCCCGGAGGTCAGACGCTGCTGGCGCCTTCCCCTCTGTCTCAGCGGGCACCAGCCATGTACTCACTGACCCTTTGGTAGCAAGTATACTTAGCTCCCTGTATCTACTTCCTGCCTAGACATACGGCGGCCTACGTATTTTTACAGTGTTCCTGGTTAAGTGGGCATTCTGGTGATACCCAACATGCCAGGTCACTATCCAGGATTAAGAGAGATAGGCTTTGTGCACGAAGATCTGTGCACTGCAATGCCATTCAAGTCAGCTGTGGGAGCATCTTGGGAGACATACTCCCACACTGGTCCACGTGGGTACTGTACACTGGTCCACGTGGGTACTGTACACTGGTCCACATGGGTACTGTACACTGGTCCACGTGGGTGCTGTACACTGGTCCACATGGGTACTGTAAGTAGTGTGTAAAGGGACGCGGAGGCTACCATGGTGAGTCAGTCTTTAGCTCGGCACTAATGGATCCATCAGGTCAACATGCTACTCTTTAACAATTACGGCCACGTAATGTTGACATTTTCTATGCCTCGGCCTCGATAGGTTAGGTTAGGTTAGGTGGGTTCATTGGGTTAGTACGTTTGTGGTGAGGCAAAACAGGTTGTGTGTGTACTCACCTAGTTGTGGTTGTGGGGGTTGAGCTCTGGCTCTTTAATCCCTCCCCCCCCCTCAACGTCAGTCAACTGGTGTACAGGTTCCTGAGCCTACTGGGCTCTGTACCTGGTTGATACCTGGTTGATGGGGTTCTGGGAGTTGTTCTACTCCCCAAGGCCAGGCTTGACTTGCGAGAGTTTGGTCCACTAGGCTGTTGCTTGGAGCGGCCCGCAGGCCCACATACCCACCACAGCCCGGCTGGTCCGGAACTCCTTGGAGGAATAAATCTAGTTTCCTCTTGAAGATGTCCACGGTTGTTCCGGCAATATTTCTTATGCTTGCTGGGAGGACGTTGAACAACCGCGGACCTCTGATGTTTATACAGTGTTCTCTGATTGTGCCTATGGCACCTCTGCTCTTCACTGGTTCTATTCTGCATTTTCTTCCATATCGTTCACTCCAGTACGTTGTACGTCTATCATATCTACATTTGAAACTGTGTGGAGAGTCAGCCTCCACCACATCACTGCCTAATGCATTCCATTTACTAACTACTGACACTGAAAAGTTCTTTCTATTATCTCTGTGGCTCATTTGGGTATTCAGTTTCCACCTGTGTCCCTTTGTGCGTGTACCACCCGTGTTAAATAATCCATCCTTGTCCACTCGGTTCCCCTGAGAATTTTGTATGTGGTGATTGTCCCCCCCTAGCTCTTCTGTCTTCCAGCGACGTGAGGGGCAGTTCACGTAGTCTGTCCTCATAACTTGTGCCTCTTAGTTCTGGGACTAGTCTAGTGGCATATCTCTGGACTTTTTCCAGCTTCGTCTTGTGCTTGACTAGATACAGGCTCCATGCTGGGGCTGCATACTCCAGGATTAGTCTTACATATGTGGTATACAAGGTTCTGAAGGATTCCTTACACAGGTTTCTGAAAAGTTCTGATGTTAGCCAGCCTTGCATAGGCCGCTGATGTTATTCTTTTGATGTGGGCTTCAGGAGACAGGTTTGGCGTGATATCAACTCCTAGATCTTTCTCTGTCCGTTTCGTGAAAGACTTCATCTCCCATTCGGTATCCAGTGACTGGTCATAGTTTCATTACCTTACACTTACCTGGGTTGAACTTTAGTAGCCGCTTGTCGGACCATTCCTTCAGTTTGTCTAGGTCATCTTGTAGCCTCGTACTATCCTCCTCTGTCTTAATCCTCATAATTTTCGCATCATCAGCAAACATCGAGAGGAACGAGTCAATTCCTTCTGGAAGATCATTTACGTATATCAGAAACAGTATAGGTCCAAGGACTGATCCGTGGGACTCTACTGGTGACTCCCCGCCAGTCCGAGACCTCACCCCTCACAGTGACTCGCTGTGTCCTGTTGCTTAGGTACTCCATTATCCAGTGGAGTACCTTCCCTTTCACTCCTGCCTGCATCTCCAGTTTGTGCACTAGTCTCTTATGGGGTACTGTGTCAAAAGCTTTTGGTAGTCCAGAAATATGCAGTCTGCTCAGCCCTCTCTCTCTTGCCTGATTTTTGTTGCCTGGTCATAGAACTCTATTAAACCTGTTAGGCATGATTTGCCATCTCTGAACCCATGTTGATGTTGTGTTACAAAGTTCTTCCGCTCCAGATGTTCCACTCGTTTTTTCGCACAATCTTCTCCATTATCTTGCATGGAATGCAAGTTAGGGACACTGGCCTGTAGTTCAGTGCCTCCTGCCTATCACCCTTCTTGGATATTGGGACTTCATTGGCCGTCTTCCAAGTTTTTGGCAGTTCACCTGTTACCAGTGACTTGTACACCATGGAGAGTGACAGGCACAGAGCTTCTGCTCCTTCTTTTAGAATCCTTGGTGAGATTCCATCTGGGCCTATATCCTTTGTCATGTCCAACTCTAGCAGATACTTCCTCCTCTCCACTGGTAATCACAAACTCCTCTAATGGTGTCTGGTTTGATGTTCCCTCCCTTATCTCTGGATCTTCTCCTTGCTCTGAGGTGAAGACTTCCTGGAATTTCTTATTGAGTTCCTCGCACACTTCCTTGTCGTTTGTAGTGAATCTTGCTGCCCCTATCCTCAGTTTCATTACCTGTTCCTTCACTGTTGTTTTCCTCCTGATGTGGCTATGCAGCAGTTTGGGTTGAGTCTTTGCCTTGCTCGCTATGTCATTTTCATATTGCCTCTCTGCCTCTCTTCTCACCCTGACGTATTCATTCCTGGCGCTCTGGTATCTTTCTCTGCTGTGTAGTGTTCTGTTGTTTCTATAGTTTCTCCACCACTAACCCTCCACTCCTCTTCCCTCTCACCCTTCCCACAATTAACATTTTTCATGACGTTTTGAAACTTTAGGATAATTTCCTCCCCCCCCCCCCCCCCCCCTAACCTACCAGAGGCCCCTCAACTTAGTTGACCAGACCACACACTAGAAGGTGAAGGGACGACGACGTTTCGGTCCGTCCTGGACCATTCTCAAGTAGATTGAGAATGGTCCAGGACGGACCGAAACGACGTCGTCCCTTCACCGTCTAGTGTGTGGTCTGGTCAACTTAATTTAGCCACGTTGTGACTCATCGCCACCCTTAACTTAGTTTTGGAAAACAAAATTCGGAAATTTTTATTTTTTTATTTTCAAATTAGGTCCATTTTCGACCAGACGGTCAAACGGCCACATTCCGACGTAATTTGTAAGAGGACAAACGGACAGCCTGCTATGCACAACCACTACGATATCTTCCATTGTCACAGGGGCTTAATCTTTTCATATAATGTGTGTTAAGTGTGGCCTCTTATCATCTATTAGGCATTACAGTATGTGACATTTTGTTCGCGTCTGCCCGCCCCCCCCCCCCCGTGTTGACCCACCAATCCTTGAGGTACTCCCACTACTCCCGTCTCATTCCTTGCCTCTCACATGTCACTCACTTGCGTGTGGGTGAGGGGTGGGTAGCTTGCGTGTGGGTGAGGGGTGGTAGCTTGCGTGTGGGTGAGGGGTGGTAGCTTGCGTGTGGGTGAGGGGTGCTAGCTTGCGTGTGGGGGAGGGGTGCTAGCTTGCGTGTGGGGAAAGGGGGGGGGGGTAGAGGCGCGCCTGAGCCAACCACTGAGAATTCCATCTTGCTCATTAATTACTAGTGATAAGATTCTGTACACGGAGAGGACGGGTAATACTGTAATTGGAGACATCCTAATGACACACTACTGGCTCACCTGTAGCTCACACTTGATATTCACTCTGAGGACAAGTGTCAGGAGAAAACGCTAAGCCAGTATGACTGTACAGCACTTGGAAGGCATACGAGGACGGAGTGAAGGGGCCCCAACCACCTTGACCATCGGGGATCGAACTCCGACGTTGCAAGATACTCGCTAAGGCCGCTGCTCTGCCGACCAGTTAAAGTGCAATTTCATTATTTACCCCAGAACTGGTTGGGGAGGTGTGAGATGGTGTCCATGTGTGAGGTGTGGTATATTGATCCATCTAACTAGTGGTTCTGGCAGGCGGTGCAGGCCTTGACCACCTCAGAGGGGGATGGGTTGTGGGGCACTTGTGGTGTTTACAACTGGCTAAGATGAGCTTGTGTGCGCGTGTTTAGGCTTGGAGTAAGTGTGACCTTTAAGCTGGTGAGCGTGTCGGTCACCAGGAGCCGTGTGGGAGGGGGGGGGGAGGTTACGTAATGTTCACCTGCGGCAATGTTCACACACCTGTATAATGAACACCTTCCGTCTCTGGTAATGTTCACATCATCATATTCTCACCAGGTCCAGAATATAAGTTGAACATTGCGTAAAGAGCCGTATAAGTTAGTGGAGCTTCCAGAATATGATCATGTGTATAATCACATGATCATATTCTGGATCAATCACCCACCAATGAGAGAGGATTAGGCAAACGTCTCCAGGTGTTGACCAATCATTGCGCAGGGCGAGGCGCGGGACGCTGGTTGCCTTGGCAACGGAGACGCCGCAGGACGTGTTGACTATGGTCGCCCTTACCAGGTGGCCGCCCGTGGGAGCACATGCCCACTGGTCATTACCCGGGCGTGGCTGGACTCTATTACTGGCTAATGTTACCACAAACTGATGTATAGTGGCTGGTCATCGTGATTATCTGAGACATGGTTCTTTTGTGGTGTGTGTGTGTGTGTGTGTGTGTGTGTGTGTGTGTGTGTGTGTACACGTGCGTATTTGTCTGCAGGATCGACCATTGACCCTTGGATCCCGCCCTTCGAGCATCAGTTGTTTACAGCAATGACTCCTGTCCCATTTCCCTATCATACCTGGTTTTAAAAGTATGAATAGTATTTGCTTCCACAACCTGTGCCTTAAGTGCATTCCATTTTCCCACTACTCTCACGCTAAAAGAAAACTTCTTAACATCCCTGTGACTCATCTGAGTTTCCAGCTTCCACCCATGTTCTCTCGTTCTGTTACTATTCCGTGTGAACATTTCGTCTGTCCACTCTGTCAATCCCCCTGAGTATTTTATACGTTCCTATCATGTCCCCCCCCCTCCCTCTCCTTTTTTCTAGTGTCGTAAGGCACAGTTCCATCAGGCGCTCCTCATACCCCATCCCTCGTAACTCTGGGACGAGTCTCGTTGCAAACCTCTGAACCTTTTCCAGTTTCATTATATGCTTCTTCAGATGGGGACTCCATGATGAGGCGGCATACTCTTAAGACTGGCCTCACGTAGGCAGTGTAAAGCGCCCTAAATGCCTCCTTACTTAGGTTTCTGAATGATGTTCTAACTTTTGCCAGTGTAGAGTACGCTGCTGTCGTTATCCTATTTATAAGTGCCTCGGGAGATAGATTAGGTGTTACGTCCACACCCAGGTCTCTTTCTCGCGTCGTCACAGGTAAGCTGTTCCCTTTCATTGTGTACTGTCCCTTTGGTCTCCTATCACCTAGTCTCATTTCCATAACTTTACATTTGCTCGTGTTGAACTTCAGTAGCCATTTCTCTGACCATCTCGGCAACCTGTTCAGGTCCTCTTAGAGGATCCTGCAATCCTCATCTGTCACAACTCTTCTCATCAACTTTGCGTCATCCACAAACATCGACATGTAGGACTCTACGCCTGTAAACATGTCGTTAACATATACAAGAAATAGAATTGGTCCCAGCACCGATCCTTGTGGTACTCCACTCGTTACTGTTCGCCAGTCTGGCTTCTCGCCCCTTACCGTAACTCTTTGGCTCCTTCCTGTTAGGTAGTTCCTTATCCATGCTAGGACCTTTGCCCCCACCCCCGCCTGCCTCTCGAGTTTGAACAGCAGTCTCATGTGCGGTACTGTATCAAAGGCTTTTTGGCAGTCCAGAAATGTGCAGTCTGCCCAACCATCTCTGTCCTGTCTTATCCTCGTTATTTTATCATAGGATTCAAAAAGGTTAGTAAAGTGTGTGGGTGTGTGTGTGTACTCTCCTAATTGCACTTGCAAGAGTTGAGCTTCAGCTGTTTGGTCCCATCTCTTAAGACCGTCGTCAACTAGTATGAAAGTTGGTGAGTGTTGAACTCTTATATTAACACTTGAAACTGTGTATGGAGTCTGCCTCCAGCATGTCACTACTTAATGCATCTCACGTCTTCAATATTGACTCCACCAAATGTTTCCAAGGCCTCACTTGGGTACCAAGTTTGTACCAAGCTTTAGTGTGTGTTGTATGGGAGGTTTTCTCGCTACAGGATGGACATTTTGACACTGACAGCAACTCGTGTGAAGAGCGTAGATGTGTGTGTGGGAGAGTGGGGTGATGAGCAGACAGCGTGTAACAGTGTGAGGGGTAACTACCAGGGTGAGGTTGGACTAGTGTTAGCTGAGGCAGGAGGTGAGGACTCCTCACACAGTGGCAGAGTACTGGGTGTCAACACTACTAGCATGACCCGCGGTCACCACTCGTGTACTGGACCAACACCACACTCAACACCACCACCACCAGCGGACCTCATCCCACACACCCGCCAGTAACGGAAGTGATGACTCCTCACACCTTCCTGCAGCAGCAGCAAGTATCATCAAGTCTCATCATTCATGATGATCCAACACGGACCCGAGCCTCCTCACTCCCTGTATACTCACTTGAGTGGACTGGGTGTTTAAGAGTATTGAATATCCAGTCATTATTCCCTTGACGCCTGTCGGTACGAGATGCCTGTAGTTTTGTCTTTATCTTATCCACTCTTATCCGTTATCATAAGAGGATAGCACAAGTAACGACAGGCGGCCTGTTGACCCGTGCCAGGCTCTCTCTATACCGCCCCAGATCTCTACACTTCCAACACACACATGATAATAACCTTGAAACCGCTGCCTTGTGTTGTTACCTGCTAATTTGTTCCATAAATCAACAATGCTATTTCTTAACCGGTATTTACCTCCAGGCAGCCAAGGTTTGGCAGTGTAGGCGGCTCATCAAAATGTCGTATTAACGTTACATCGTGTGAGACGGGGATTGTAATGAACTTATCGCTTGCCGCTGTAACCCTTCATGTAGTGTAGGGCAGCTGTATAAATGTCCAGAGACCTACCTAGGTTAGAGAAAATGAGCGGGGAATGTTTGACCTTGAAGGTGTGTGGTGGAGTAGTGGATTTTGTAGACAGGAAATGTAGAGGTTTCGGAAGGGTTGTGGAGTATGTTGGTGTGAGGTTTGTGAGATTTTAGACAAGGGATACACTAACACAACACCTCTCACTCTCTCTCACTCTTTGTGTGTGTGTGATACAAACAACTTGAAGAGTTGCGTGACTTGTGCAGCAGTGAACCTTATCATTGCGTTAGTTCCTCTGCCTCTACTACCCCCTCCTCCCCCCTATTATTATTCCTGCCCCGCTATTATGCCCCCCCCCCACGTCCTCCCCCACTCACTGCCCGCTCCCCCTCTCCACACCCTCATGGTTGCCTCTGGTGCGGGAAGACAGTGACGCTCACTGCCTGATGTCTGTGATTTACTGGAGCGTGTGTTGTCTTAAGGCCGTCAGATGGCATCATCATCTCCACACTGGGTTTTGAGAGGCGGGACCCAAGAGCCGTGGCTCATCTCTTCCTTACTCACCACTAGGCGAGTACACCATTGTATCAGTTATGCAGTATAAAGTAGTCTTGAAGTGTATAATGATTTATCAATGTTTGCTTGGTATGATGATTGTCGGTGAGTGTTTCCTGGGGGTGTGTTGTCTGGCTACGGGGGAGGGACGGAGGTGTGGCGGAGGGTGTCGGGAG
>WNGS01004552.1:0-14910 GCA_020271785.1 Procambarus virginalis
GGGCGCCAAGGTGTTGCGCTGCCTGCCACCTACGCGGCGGCCGGTGCCTGTTGCCTCTGGGACGGTGTGTACTTTTGCGGGGTTTTTCTTTTGTTTGTTTTACTTTGCCTGGTGGAGGTTCTGCCTTGTGGGTCCATAGTTCCCCTGGTATTGTTTTGGTGGCCCTCTGCTAGGCCCCGTGCTTGTACACGTCCCAGGGGTTTTCAGTATTAATCTTTACCCTTGTTTTTGGTTTCTTCACCGGTTAGCAACACCTTGCCCGGGCTTCCCGTAGTTGCTAACCTACGGGGCCTGGAAACCCCTGTCGGGGCTCGGGGACCATGGATGCGTCCCGAGTTCCAGCCTGCCTTGTGCGGGTTTGAAGGTTGCGGTGTGCCCTTGTCTCAGGGTGAGGGTGAGTCACTGTTTTGCCTCCGTCATGCTGCCTGTTGGTCAATGACACCTTTGACCCGAGTCTTGCGAGTCGTGGGTCTGCTTGTGCTCCAGTGTTTTACTCTGAGGATGTTCCTATTAGGGTACAGGCAGCATCAGCGTTGCATGTTAGGTTTAGGTTATTGCAACGCGCTAGGTTAGTTTCCCACCTGGATGCCCCGAGGCTGCCCCGTTTTGGTTTTCGGGACCCTGACCTGGGGGCGTGGTCGCTATGGCTCTGACTCCAGCCGCGCCCTCTGGTCCTTCCCTGTGGTTCTTCCTGAGCCTCCCCCCCTGTGTCCGGCTCCGAAACGTCGGAAGGTTTCGGCATCGGCGCAGGGTTTCGTTGGTGGTGAGACTCGGGCTGCTTCGGGGGCTGCCCCATCCGGGTGGGGGACGGAGGCATTTGAGCCGATACCTCCTACCGAGGCTTCTGGGTCCCACCAGCAGACCCCCTTCTTGTCAGCCTTTCCCTTGGACTCTGCCTTTTCTTCAGGGGTAGAGGGTTTGGAGGACGGCTCCGCCCCGGGTCCCGATGTGGGGGATCCTGGGGCTGGGGAGGAGTCGACCTGGGGGCCTTGGGCTCCTTGTGACCCTGCTTGGGTGCTTTTGCCTTCCCGCGGGGCTTACTGTTGCAGGGGAGGGGTTTTCTTACCCCCCTTCCCTGTATGAGTATGATTTGGGTTCGGCTCCTCCCCGGGTTCGGTTCCGGGTGCCTTTGGGTACTTCGGATCCGTCTTTTCAGGGGTTTGCTACTTCCCGTCTCTGCGAAGGTGGCTCGGGAAGCTCTTGCTGCATACCTCTGCCGAGACCCGGATTATGCCTCCCCGATGGATCCGTCCTCGTTTGAGTTCGGTTCTTCTTCCCGTTTTTGGGTGCGTTTGGAGGTTCCGGAGTCTTCCTGGCTAGCAGACTGCCCTCTCTTTTCGTTGGGGGCGTGGCATGGGTTCTGTCGGACCCGCACGCTTGATTGGCGAGAAACTGCTAGTTTTCTGCAGGTTACTTTGGGGCGAGTTTGAGCACCTTAATGCGTGTTTATTCGCTCCCGTGCTTTCTCGGGATGTTGGTCTTTTCCAGCTTCATGTGCAGGTTCCTCAGCTTTCGGCTTCGTTGGTTGCGGAGGATTTGCGCTCCCGGGCATTTGGCTTCGGTCTTGCGTTTCTTTTCCCTTCTCGAGCTGTCTTCGGCTTGGCTTGAGGAGGATGTGGGAGCGTTGAGTGAAGGGCCTTCGTCCGGGGCGCTGTCTTCGGCAGCTCGGGCTTCCGCTGCTCTGTTGAAGCTTTTTGCGCCCATCCTGAAGGAAGCGGTGTCTCTGTTCTTTGCTTCTCGCCTCGCGTGCCGTCAGGCTGTGCTCGCCCTCTCTTTGGATTCCGCTTGGGCCCTGGCTCTTAGGTTTTCGTCTCCGTTTTGTCCGTTGCTGTTTGCAGAGTCTGCGGTCTCTCAGTTTCTGCACGCGGCTTCGTCTAGTTGTCGCCCTATGGCGGACTTGTTGCTTCTCCGGAGCGGTACTTCTCGTCGGTCTCGGAGAGGTCGTGCCAGGGTTCCGGGGTCCGCTGGTCGGGGTAGGCCATTGGTGCCAGTTTCTGAGCCGTCGTTCCCTTCGGGGCCAGCGTCGTCTGGTCGGCGCGGTGATCGCTCTGTTCGACGGTTGGGTTCTCGTAAGGGCGTCGGCCCTTTCGCGGTTTGCCCCGTTGACGGGGCGATGGGGGGGAGGCTCGCTCTGTTTGCCCACGCTTGGTCCCACGATTTGTGGGCCTTTTCGGTCGTGTCATCCGGCCTGCGGTGGCGTTGGGCGACTCGTCCTCCTTTGGGGGGTTCGGGGTTAACAGGGCAGGTTTCTTCCCCTGCGCTTCGTCAAGTCGTCTTGGAGTGGGTGCGCTTGGGCGTGGTCGAAACGACTACGTCCGTCAGATGGGTTTCCCGTCTGTTTCCAGTGCCGAAACGGGACTGTGCGGATCTGAGGTTCATTCTGGACTTGTCCCGTCTGAACCCCTGGATTCCTTGCCCCTCCTTTCGGATGACTACTCTGTCTCAGGTCCGGCTTCTGTTGGAGCCGGGTGCTTGGATGGTGTCCCTGGACCTCAAGGACGCGTATTGGCACGTTCCTATTCATCCGGGGTTCAGGGACTGGTTAGGTTTCGTGGTGGGGCATCAGGCTTACCGTTTTCGATGCCTCCCTTTTGGCTTGAATCTGGCACCTCGCGTTTTCACGCGTCTGACCCGGGTTGTGGTGACCCGTCTGCGTCTTCTAGGGATTCGGGTTTTGGCCTACCTCGACGACTGGCTGGTGTGGGCTCCCAGTCGGTCCGCTTGTCTGCTCGCCAGGGATGTGGTTCTTTCCCAGCTCGCCAGGTTCGGGTTCCTGGTGAACTGGAGGAAGTCCCATCTGGTTCCTTCCCGGGTTCGGACCTGGCTGGGTCTTATTTGGGATTCTCGGACCGCTTCCTTGTCTCTCCCTCCTGGGGCGTTGCAGCGGCTGCGGGACCGCCGTCTGCTGTTTCTGAAGGGGTCCCGGGTCACTCGGCGGTTGCTCGAGCAGTTGTGCGGGAGTCTCAACTTCGCCATGCTAGTCTACCCGCCGGGTCGGGTTTGGCTTCGGCGTCTGTTTTGGTTCCTTCGGGGACGTCCTTTCCGCCTCTCTCGCGATCGTTGGGTTCGTCCTCCGTGGTTCTTACGTCGGTTGCTGCGTCACCGGCTTCCTCTTCGGAGTTTTCGGGGTTCGGTGCCTTGGCGCCTCCCCGAGCCCTCGCTCGATGTGTTCACGGACGCATCGTCCCTCGGCTGGGGTTTTGTGACCAGTGCTCACCAGGCAGGCCAGGGTCGGTGGGGTCCGTCATTCCGTCGGGCTCACAGCACGGTTCGGGAGTTCGCGGCTGTCTGGTTCGCTCTTCGGAGGATTCGGGTCGCTCAGGGTTCGACCATTCGCCTCCATTCGGACTGTTCTCCAGTGGTTCATTGCCTGAACCGCGGGGGTTCTCTTCGGTCCTTGGCTCTGTGGGGTTGGTCCCTTCGAGTGGTTCGTCTACTGGATTCTCGGGGTTTGGCTCTCCGTGCGGTTCACGTCCGGGGAGTGTCCAACGTTCTGGCGGACGGTCTGTCTCGCTTCCTTCCCCTGTCCACGGAGTGGACGGTCGACGACGACTCGTTTCGTTGGATCTGCCAGACGTACGGTCTCCCAGATGTGGACCTCTTCGCGTCGGCGTGGTCTCGGCGTCTCCCGATTTATGTGACTCCCTTCCCCGACTGCGAGGCGTTCGCGGTGGATGCCTTTCAGCAGGACTGGTCGAGGTGGGGTTACCTATACCTCTTTCCTCCGGTCCAGCTGTTGCTTCGGGTTCTGGTTCAATTGGAGACATTCCCAGGGAGGTAGTCCTTGTGGCCCCTTGGTGGCCAGCCCAGCCTTGGTTTCCAGTGCTTTTCGCTCGGGGCAAACCAGCCCGGTACAGGGCTGGTTCGCCCTTCTCCTCTGCTCTTCGCGTCTGGTCTTTTTGACGCGGGTGTATCACCATTTCTATGGTGATCAGGTGGCTTCATTGATGGTGTCCCACCTGAGAGCTTCGTCTCGGCGGCAGTATGAAGTTTCCTGGCGTTCTTTTCGCCATTTTCTGGCTCTTCGTAGGTTGTCTTTTCTTTCGGATCGGGTTGTTTTGTCCTTTCTTTCTTGGCTTTTTCAGGACCGTCATTTGATGCCTAATACTGTCGCCTCGTATCGTGCGGCGCTGGCGGAGCCGCTCGCGCTTGCTTTCGGGGTGGATGTCGCATCCGCCCCGTTTCGTAAGCTTTCTCGTGCTATGTTTCACCTCCGGCCTGCTCATGCGCCTCCTGAGCCGTCCTGGTCCTTGGACCGGGTGCTCTCCTATCTTTCCTCTTCTCGTTTTGTGGTGGCCCCTTCGGTTCCTGATTGTTTTTCCAAGGCTTTGTTTTTGTTGGCTTTGGCCTCTGGGGGCCGGGTAGGGGAGCTTCATGCTCTCCTCCGGCGCAGGGGTTTCTGCTCTTTCGGTCCTGGGGGTAGGTTTGTACGTTTACAGCCTTCTCCTTCTTTTCTGGCGAAGAACGAGACGGCTGCTTTCCGGAGGGGTCCATGGGTCATTGATGCTTGGTTGGTTCGGCCGGGGGTGCATCATGTGTTGTGTCCAGTTGCGGCACTTCGCCGTTACTTGCGCGCTTCGGCCGGTGTGGCTGGGGATGCGCTTTGGGTTGATCCAGTTTCCCTCGTTCCCTGTTCCAGGGCTCGGGTCTCCCAGGTTGTCCGCAGGGTTATTAAATCTAGCCAGCCTGCGGTCTATCCTCGCGCCCATGACGTTAGGAAGTTTGCGGCTTTGGCTGCTGTGTTTGGTAATATGTCTTGGGCACATATTCGGGCGCGTGGTTTTTGGAAATCGAACAGGGTCCTGGCCGCCCGTTATTTGGTGAACGTCCCTGCTCCTCGGCGTTCTTGTGTTGCTTTGGGTCGCAGGTTGCAGCCAGTTGTCTCGACTTCGCGTTGAGGAGTTTGTGGCCGCCGCCTCTCGGGTAAGTCCCCTTTTTTCCTTCTCTTTGGGTAATTAGCTCCAGGGAGCCGTAGGGGCTCCCCACAGAAAACCAGCGTTGAATGTAATGAAACACCATTTTCTGGGTGAGCCCCGGAGGCTCCCTGGCTACCCTCCCTCCCGTCCGGTCGGCGGATTTTTCGCGTTGGTTGAAGCCTAGTTTCCGAACTGACGGCAGCCGGCGCGGTGAGGTCCGGGGCCCCCCCCTCCCCCTCCCGGGGAGGGGAGGGCTGCGCGGACAACCGGCGCGGCAGTAAAGTGATTGTTTGATTGTTTTTCCTTGTGATTGTAGGGAGTTTTTCTACCTCTCTGTTCGGTTTGTTGTAGTTTTCTACCATGTGGGGTTTGTTTTGTTACGCCTACCTTTCTGGGTGCCTAACCCCGGTCGATGGCAGATAAGGAAAACCCCCAACTATATGGGGTTTTCCAGGGCCATTGCTCCCTGAAACCTCTCTGAAGGGGCCAGGTTCTGGCGCTGGTCCCTGGTAGGTCTGAACTCCATAGCTAGTGTCCCGGTCTAACATAACATACATTAGCCTGATAAGCTCCAGGGAGCCTAGGGGCTCACCCAGAAAATGGCGTTTCATTACATTCAACGCTGGTTTTTTGGGGAGTCAGGAATGGATTAATTCATTTCCCATTATTTCTTATGGGGAAATTTTATTGTATTTATACTGTATAATATTTTAAAAATTTTACTGTATAATATTTTTCAGCACACAGTACTCAACAGGAAGATATTGCACCGATATATCAGCCGACAAAAAGGAAGAGACGAGAAAAAAATAGTCACGAAGAAACTAATGATCCTGATAATCGTTCTGGTTTGCCCGGTAGGCTCAATTATATATTTTTTATACATAATCTTGAAAATTAATATTATTGATAAAATTGATTAATTAATCATGATTTATTAAAGCAAATCATATTTTATAATAAATATACTTAAGACAAAGTTTCCTCTTATTGCCTATTAGCACAGACTAGCCTTTCATATTATTGAAATCTTTCCAACTCGCTTGCCAATATTTGCAAACGAGCAATTTTTTCCTGTCTTTTCTGCATTTAAAGTGCAGCATTCACTCTATTGGCATATTTATTTTCATTAACATTCTATGTACAGTACATGTTATTCTGTATCTCTCTTCAGATGACTTCTATAAAAGTCTACAAGAGTTACAATACAAACAGAAAATGAAGCAGTTTGAAGAGGAGATAGCAAAGCTGCAAGCCTCGTACGACGCCTGCAACAAAGGGAAAAAGCCGCGGACAGCGGTGTTGCAATACAGTGGCAGTTCAAGTGGTCGGAAAGCAGAGCTAAAGGTAATGGCAAGATATATGTCACTTGACTAATTGAATGACATTTCAATAAAATTATTAAGGGCTATGTTTAAATGTGATTGTTCATTCTCGACTCACAATTGAGAATTTTTGGTTCGAATCCTGGACGGGACAGAAATGGTTGGGAGCATTTCCTATCTCCTAATGCATCTGTTCACTTAACAGTAAGTAAGTAGGTACCCAGGAGTTAGTCAGCTTGTTGTGGAGCTGCATCCTGGCAGGTCTGTAATTTGACCTCGGAAAAGGGGACCTAACGCATATAAACACACTGGCTGCCTGTCCCCCGATACAATGAATTACAGTATTATTACTACTACTATTACTATTATTATTATTATTGTTATTGTTATTATTATTATTATCATTATTATTATTATTAAATGTGATAGTTAATAACTAGTGATAATAACATACCATTTATTTTTTTCTATTACTAGGCACACCCTCAAATCCTTTCCCTGTCAATTCTTTAATTGTGGAGTCTCCCATGCCTGCTGCAGAGGTGTTTCCCGAAAATTTTAATGGTATGTCACATTCTTAAGGGTTTAACCTCTGAGGTGCACATAGTGCCTTAAGATGCTTGATAGGAGGTGGAAAAAATATTGAATTTATCAATGTTTTAATGTTTTTAAAATTTTCACTGATAGTTTTCATTTTGATAGTTTCATATTTATATATGATTTCAATTAATGTCAATCATTCATTATTAACCCCCTGTACCATGAAGTTGCCACATGAAACAGTTGTGCAGTGCAGGGATTTAAAAAATATGATGACTATATGAATATGTATGTTATATATTTTACCATAACAAAAAATACTCTAGGAAGTTTCCAATTATAGAAGATTAATGATACAAGAATCTTGTCCAGATGACAGGTCTGGATGGAATTGGGATGGAAGTCTTCCAACATTAGTTTTCTGGAGGGACTGAACAGTGGGATCCCTGTTGGCTAGTTAGATAATCAAATGCCTTGCCAGACTTGTGGCTTTATTGATCAAATAATTACAGTACAGTTATGTCCTGCAATAATACCATGCCATATAATATACAATACATTCATACAGTTTAAGCAACCTCCTCCACGCCCTTCTGATTCGGGCGGTGAGGTGGTTGAGCTCAATTTCCTGCCGAGTCTTCTGGGTCAACCCAGCAGACTCGCTTCTTGGAAGCTTTTTCCCTGGATGTTGCCTTTTCTTGAAGGTTTGTGGGTGTGGAAGAGGGGGCTCTGCCCTGGGGGCTTGTGTCAGTTGTTTCCGGGGCTTTGGGGTAGTCTGCTTGAAACGCTTGGGCTACTTTTGCCCCTGCTTGGGCATTTGTGCCTTCTGGGCAGAGATTGTTGTTTCATAGAAAGGGTTTTTGTCCCCTCCTTCTTTTTCTGAATTCGTTTTATCGTGTTTGCAGGCGTGATTTATGCACCCTCACATTGGATGCATCCGTCTTTTGCATGGATGTTTTGTACTGGTAAAAAAAAATATGAATACTGCATAATTTTTCTGTGGAGAGCCCCTCCAGCTCTCCGGAGCTATACTGGGTTGATGTGAATATATATTAGACCGTGGACACAGTCAATTGATGGGAGGGATGGGAGGGAGCCGGTCGGCCGAGCGGACAGCACGCTGGACTTGTGATCCTGTGGTCCTGGGTTCGATCCCAGGCGCCGGCGAGAAACAATGGGCAGAGTTTCTTTCACCCTATGCCCCTGTTACCTAGCAGTAAAATAGGTACCTGGGTGTTAGTCAGCTGTCACGGGCTGCTTCCTGGGGGTGGAGGCCTGGTCGAGGACCGGGCCGCAGGGACACTAAAAAAAGCCCCGAAATCATCTCAAGATCTCAAGATCTCATGGAGTTTTAGGTCTACCGGGGACCATGAGCCAGAACTTGGCCCCCCATCAGAGAGGCACAAGGAGCAATGGCCGTTAGGCATCCATATGTGGTTGGAAGCAGTTTATGTCTGCCATCTACCAGGTCAGGCACCTAGAAATGTAGGAATTCTAAAACAAACTACAGCTGGTTAAAAATTGCAAACCAAAAGCCAAAGTAGCAAGCAGAACTCCCCAATCAGAAAACAAGCAAATAAGCATGACGTTACCACAGCTGCTGCGCTGCTGTTCGCGCAGCTCCCCCCCTCCCCGGGAGGGGAGAAAGCAAGCCCCAGATCTACCGCACCAGCTACCCAACCCCAGTTCTGAGGTTGTGGTGTTGAGTAGCGGTCGATCGACTCGGGCCCCACTCCTTGAGCAGTGCTGTGCCTTGTGGTGTGAGAGCTAGGAGTAATTCCAGAAGTACTGGGGCTGCATGTGCCTAGGGTCACCTTTCCTAGGTGCCCTGTAAGTGCTATCCTTGCAGTTTAGGGCTATCTTCCATAGGTTATTCTAGGACTACCTCCGCAGGGGGTCATTCCATGTGAATTCACCAAAGGCCTCTCACTCAACCCTTTCTAAATCTAATAAAATTTTGTATTAAAGTAGACCTAGACCCCAAATGAAATTGTGCAAAATATTATAGCTCAATCTGCTTTGGTTCTTAAATAATAGGTCCAATGTTCAATGGGCTCTCATCCTGTTAATGCGTACATATCGTAAAAAAGGCCAACTTTGACCGTTTATCAAATCATGTGTAGTGCCCACAGAGGTGTGAAATTTGGCATACCAGGACAACTTTTGGTGTGGAATACAGCAGTGTTATCAAAAAAGTAGTTTGGATAGCCATTCAGCTACCAATCCATGCTAAAATCACTGCCAAATTTTGTCATGAGAAATTTGGACCCCAGTTTGGAGACCACTTACTTATCAGCAAAAGGTCTAAATGCCATGATCTTTTGCAACAATGTATAACAAGCACAATATTATACAGTGATGCAATAGCAACTCTGTTGTATCCATATGTCCAGAGGTGGCCCACTTGAAAGTTAGCCAAAAAAAAAAATTTCTGGAAAACTAGCCAACTTTCAAGGCAAAATATCAAAGTATGCATCATTCCCAATTTGGTTTTGAATTACACCATTGGATAGAGTAGATTTTTCTGTACAAGAATAACTTTTATTTAGGTTGGGATCTAAATTCCTAGTACAGCCAGAGGACTCTGAAAATGACATACCTTGGTGTGATATGAAAAAAAATCAAATTATGATTCTCCATCTTCTTTGTGCACTGATCATAACTGCTAGCAAATTGATATCCAAAATTTTAAGCTTCAATGGGTAGAACATTTTTGGGTGGGATTCAGAATTATTATTAAACAATCAGTGCTATTTTAGGTTCCTGTTCTATATTTATCTTTACATCTTTGTAGTTTCGTGTCAGCAGGTCAAACATTACTGTTTACTTATTGGTGTATTTACTTGCAATAAATATACAAATAAATAAAAAGCAATATTAATATTAATGTATTACAGGTCTCACTTGAAATTACTGTATTCAGTTAGTTAAATAATTTGATTTGAATTCGATTACAGATACGTCATGAATCAGGATTCCATTGGTTTATTGGCATGTGCTATTGCTAGCCATGAGCGTGGCTCTTCTGAATGTCACTTGACAACCTACACTCCCAACAAAGGCTTGAAGTTTCTAAATCAGTATAGTGCAGAAGATCAAAAACTGATAGCAAAGCAAAGTGAACTGAACTTGGAGAATCTCAAGTATGCCTCCATCATGAAGCTTTGCTGTTGACGAAATTTGAATTTTTGCAAAAAACTTGCTGCAATCTCTTGGAGAAGAAATGCCATGTAAAGCGAAAAGATTTGCGACAAATCACAGTAGCTATTGCAGAGAAAATGTCAGATTTGCTGAAAGTCAGTATTAAGCCTGGCCAAAGGTTGTGCACATCATGCAGAAAGGAATTCGACAGTAAGCAGGTGAGTGAGTCCAGCTCTACCGAATCTGATGGCTCTGCTGATAATATGGAAATCTGTGAAAGTGTAAACACAAGTTTATCAGTATTAGGCATCTTACCTATTAAATATCAACGAGTTAGTGCAAGGGATAAGCATGGTTATGCAAAGCGTAAGATTAGCCAAGCACAGGAAATAATTGTCGAGCAGATTGCTGTAATTGGAAATATTGATTGCCAAAACCTGTTGGTACCAAGCTCTAGCCAACAGTGCGCAAATTGCCAAGACTTCAATAAACTCATTGAAGAAATGAAGCTAAAGTTCCATGTACCAAAGCGCCAAGAAAAAATACGAATCCTAACCCTCATGCCACAAAGCTGGTCTATCAAAAAGACAATGGAGCAATTCGAAGTTTCAGAATACATGGTTCGCGGATGTGGGATGTTTTCTTCTTTTTGCTGTCACGACTGCAATGCGTACGTCGCCAATGTACATGTGGCAGACGCTTCACGAAGCTGTCGGAATTAGCAAAATAGAAAATACGAGAGCAACCGTACAGGGCCTGGGAGCAAGGTCGAGTTAGAGTCCTTGTGGGTCTCTTCTCAGACTAGCCTCACCTGGTCCTGCTCCACGTTGGTCGTTGGAATCTCCTCAATGATGTAACACTTTAAGGGACTCCTAGGGTCCTCATCAAATTTATAGTTTAGTGACTTACAGGCAACTCGGTGTTGAAGACACTTAGAGCTGAAGGCTGGAGTAATATTGGCAGTATTCAGAAGTGGTTCAACGGAAACACCGCATAAAGCTTAACAGTAGTTTATTTACTAACTTAACCACTAATACACAGGGTGCTTGATTTACTTTCGATTGGCGTCAGCAAAGCTATGGTTGCATTAGCGAGACTCTTGACGTCTGGCTAATCGACTCGTATCCACTCGTGGAGAAACACCTAACTTAACACAGTTGACAGCCAATCACTAACACGGCAACCTAACTGCCGGTATGCAAAGGGATCACAAGAGTTCCAACCGGATACTCGGTAATGATGATATGCAATAAACACAATAATAATCACACAATAACTAAATGTGTGGTGCATGTGAAGCTCACATCCACAGACGAGTGAAATGCCGTGATACCACACAGATAAACACGCATTCACCGTCGATTCACCTATAACCTGCGACAGGTATAGAAGGTGAGAACTGTGGTTGATCCCTCAGATCAACACAGACACAATAAAACAATGACAAGATCTTGTACTTACAGATAAGGTACCTTTCCTTACGCACTCACTCAGACTCGTTTATACAAGCACTCGTAGGTGGCCTGATAGCTGGTTTCGCTCGTAGACACGGAGGGTACTCGCATTATCTTGAGATGATTTCGTGAGTAGGGCGTGCTGTATGCTTGACAGACACACGCGCACACACTGGCACTGACGGTGCGTGAGGTGGTGGCGTCACGTAGGAGTGAGGGCGGCGGCGGGCGCGAGGTACTGAGGTACACGCTCAGGATGAGTGGCGGTACCATGCACTACACTGTACACTGTGGTAATGTCACACACAGATTACTTAGGCGGCGGCACTGCCTTAGTTCACTCTAGGTCACTCACGACGATCTTTGTCACCAGGGGTTACCTGATACCAGTCTGTTTCGCTCTGGAGATTTGTCACTTCAGGCTTCTAAACAATATATTCCCACTCGTGATTCTGGCGAGTGTGTGGTATATCGCAAAGACGCTGAGTTAACTTGACAGTGAGGGATAGACGGTGATCAGTCTATTGGCCGGTAGAACAGAACACGTCCTCTTCGTATGGTCTCTCTCGCGTGAATGAGTTTGCAAGGGTGCCGGGCATCTCGTGGCACACAACACAAAAGGAGTTACAATTTGACCAATAGCATTGCAGCAAATGAGCGGGAACCAATCATATTAGCTCGTTCGATGAGCAGTAGCAGGAGTGACGTCATGAACACGTCATAGCTGTTATTCCGCATCGCGCCGGTTGACCCAGAGGTCAGACGCTGCTGGCGCCTTCCCCTCTGTCTCAGCGGGCACCAGCCATGTACTCACTGACCCTTTGGTAGCAAGTATACTTAGCTCCCTGTATCTACTTCCTGCCTAGACATACGGCGGCCTACGTATTTTAACAGTGTTCCTGGTTAAGTGGGCATTCTGGAGATACCCAACATGCTAGGAAACTATCCAGGATTAAGGGAAATAGGCTTTGTGCACGAAGATCAGTGCACTGTGCACTGCAATGAGCCATTCAAGTCAACTGTGGGAGGATCTTGGGAGGCATACTCCCACAGCGGAGCTAGGAAGCTGAAAGAAGAACAGGGAATACTAGCAATTCCTAAGAAAATGCAGGGCAAGTCAGTTCCTGAGGAAGAGAAAGAAAGGGTAGCACAGTTTTTTGAGGGTGAAGAATTTAGTCGAATCTGTTCCGGAAAGAATGGAAAGAAAAAGTCATGATCAGTGCACAAAGAAGATGGAGAATCATAATTTCATTTTTTCGATATCACACCAAGGTATGTCATTTCCAGAGTCCACTGGCTGTACTAGGAATTCAGATCCCAACCTAAATAAAAGTTACTCTTGTACAGAAAAATGTGCGCTATCCAATGGTGTCATTCAAAACCAAATTGGAAATGACGCATATTGAGATATTTTGCCTTGAAAGTTGGCTAGTTGTGCACATAAATTTTTTTTGGCCAACTTTCAAGTGGGCCACCTCTGGACATATGGATACAACACAGTCGCTATTGCATCACTGCATAATATTGTGCTTGTTATACATCGTTGCAAAAGATCATGGCGTTTAGACTTTTGTTGATGAGTCTCCAAATTGGGGTACAAATTTCTCGCGACAAAATTTGACAGTGATTTTAGCATGGATGGATAGCTGAATAGCCACCCATATTGCTTTTTCGATTACGCTACGTTTTCTACACAAAAGTTGTCCTGGTATGTCAAATTTCACACTCCTACAGGCAATAGAAGTGATTTAACCCTTAAACTGCGCATGGCGTATATATACGCCTGAGTAACATGTCCCACGGTGCGCATGGCGTATATATACGCCATAGGGTGCCATTCCCGATTCAAATGGCCCGCGGCTACACGGGGTTCACAGTAGCTTCTCAGGGCCTCTTGTAAACAGACACCTATTAAAAAAAAAATCGTGGGCAATATTCTCAGGTGTGAGAGGCACAGTACTGTTGGAGCAACCAAGGCTGGCGCACGCAGCATGAGCGATCAGCATTGCTGTTCAGCTTGTGACCACAGCATCACCGAAAATGTCAAAATAAATATATAACTGTTATTATTTGTGATGACAATATTACAGATGACCCGTGACTGTGATATAAATAACCAGGGTTGTGATAATAGCAGGATTGTTGTAATAATTAGCGCTGTGGGAGGAGTGATGCTGAGAGACTGAGGGAGACCAGCACGTTTACTGACTGTTGGCCACCTGTTATGTTTACATTCACCATACCAGCTCAGTGGTTCTCTATGGTGAACACAAATGTAGATACTTATATATAATGTGTGTATTAGTGTAATAACAGCAAAAGGATTATGCTGGGAGGAGCCATTTGGGTGACGGAGTGACGTCGTCTGCACGATTTGTCAAGCTGTTTAGAGGGTGGCCACTATGCTCTTTGGGCGCACTACAAGCTTAGGTGTACAGTTACAGTGCATAAAACATGTAGATATTATATATAATATGTGTATATGGGTAATAACACTGCAAACAGTATTGTGGGGGAGAAAGTTTAGTGCGTGTGACCTTGAATGAGTGAGGGAGCCGCCAGCTGTGTATACTCTCGACTCTTAGTGCCTGAACCAACTATATCAGCATAGCTGTACAGTTGTGGTGAACAAAATATATACATACCTATATATAACGTCTGTATATAGTGTAATAACACCACAAATGGTATTGTGGGGGAGAAAGTTTAGTGCGTGTGTTGAAGGAGTGGCAGCGAGTGACTGGCTGGTGTGTGGCGGTAACTCTTCGTTGCTCTTCGACTCTCAATACCAACTTAGTGGATCTTATGGTGACCAAAATATGCAGATACTTATATATAACTGTGTATAGAGTGTAATAGCAGCAAACAGTATTGTTGGGGGAGAAAGTTTAGTGTGTGTGACCTTGAATGAGTGAGGGAGCCGCCAGCCGCCTGTGTGTATACCGAGACGCTCTTAGTGCCTGAACTAACTATATCAGACATAGCTGTACAGTTGTGGTGAACAAAATATATACATACTTATATATAACGTCTGTATATAATGTGTAATATCACCACAAATGGTATTGTTGGAGGAGAAAGTTTAGTGCGGTGTTGAGGGAGTGGCAGCGAGTGGCTGGCTGGTGTGTGGCGGTAACTCTTCGTTGCTTTTCGACTCTCAATACCAACTTAGTGGTTCGTTATGGTGACCAAAATATGCAGATACTATATATAACCTGTGTATAGAGTGTAATAGCAGCAAAACTATTTGTTTATTGTTTTATGAACAACATAATTGAATTACTAATATGCACACCATACGTTTGAGTATAGCGATTATTCACCACTTTTATTATATAAATATATTACAATACTCACTATTGAATAATATTACTGCAAAAAAACTAAGAAAAAATCAATCGGAGACATTGAAACAATTAGGTAATAATATCTTTGTGGCAACTCCCCATCTGTCAGCGCGGGTGACGCTGACCGGCCCTGACCTTTTTTTTTGGGCACAGGGGTGTAAATGTCCCCAGGACCCCTGAGCAGCTC